>AYLM01000085.1:0-37396 GCA_001625345.1 Cairneyella variabilis | reverse complement strand
GAGTTATATATTACCTCTTAAGTTAGAATAGATAAAAAAACACTTAAGTGATAGCTTAAGCATGTTTAAAAAGTGTTAGATTAACTAATTTAAAAACGAGCTTTTTATTATATATCGAATACGATTATAATTCATTATTCCTATGCAAAAATAGTTTAGGCTTGCCTACCTTAACTTTAAATTGACCTATCCTATCGTGCCACGTTAATATTCGAATGCTATATCTTCTCTATTATATTTAAGATGGCTGCAGCTTCTCTGCTAATATACTGTTCCTCGCTTAGCCTTTGGCAAGCCACCTTGTACTCGGAGCCATAGCATATTATTGGCTGGGGCCGCCAACTCAACGCCTGTAGATGGCACCAAGATCTGGGTCCATTCTCTTCTCGCACTCAAGAACCTATATCGCACTCACAGCGCTCGAAGGTTGTTTGGTATTTTTGACAAAGAAATTCGGGAAATTCCCTAATTGGACGGGCAGAGATGCACATTCAACGAGACGAGGCAGGCTCACGCCAGGTTACGCAAGCTCACAGCAGTGTATGCAGAAACACGGGCAGAAGGTGAGAAGCTCCAGGTGATAGAATGGCAAATTTGAAACTCGCGCATAATATTGGAACATCGGACTTAGGACGTTTGGCCAGATAAATTGACGCAGATGGCTGGTGCGAGCGATACTTCGAGGGTAAGCCCATTTCTTGAGTCGAGAGCTTTGTGGCACCTGGAGGTCCAATGCCGATTGGGGCCGGACTGATATGAGCGAAGGAGTGTCATTCTATGGTCGGTCCATTAGGATTCAGGTCTCGGGATTCTCGGGATGACAGAAAATTCCAAGATCCCATCCCATGCCGATGATTTGGGAAAGATTACCCGCGGTCCCAGACCCATGAGATGGCGGTGAAATCTGCATGTTACCATGGGCCCTGGACACTAGGTGTTGTGCGGGCAAAAGCCACAATTTACAACGTTTGATGTGGGGCCGAAAAATCCAAGTCTGCTATTGGATATAACAACTTCCCGTGTCAAGAACTTCCGCGTTGCACCTCCGCTGTCGTTCTCGATGCACAGACCAAGAATAGCTTCAATCTTGGCATCCTTGCCAAGAGGTAGGAGAAAATGCTCAGCAACAACGTGGCATGCGTACAGTTTCAGGAAAACTTTATTTCTTTTTTACCATTGAAAGCTAATTCCTTCGGGCATTTGGGTGAGAGCGTAGTGCGCCAAGAAGTTATATGCTCTAGGCCGTCTTGGACAGGCTCGTATAAAGCTATTGCAGGATCTATCACACGACCCCTTTATTATTTTCCCGCTGATTGACGTTACCTTTCTATCATTCCTCCCTCCATTCGAGTCAAATGCATCATGCCGATTCGGACTTACTCTAGCTCCCGTGTTGTGATTGCATTCGCAGATGCTCAAAAGCAAGGCTTTCTCTTCCTTACTTCCTTATAAGGCCCGAATGCCAATTCATTGCTAAAGTTTCCTCACTGTAATCTTTCTCATCTATTGTTCTTCCCAAAAAGAATTAGTCCACTTCCATCCTTATTTATTTTACCTAACTTACCTTCTCCCGTTACCCAGCTTCGTCCAAGTCTGTCCCACCTTAAGCTTATTTTTCATCTGCTATAACGGGCTAGCATCTTGCTACAATGGTCAAGAACACGAGTTCCAACAATTCCGATGGTGCCAAGAAAGCGTAAGGCTTCCTGCTTGACCATGAGACTTCCTCCTCTTTTGATCTACCGCTGACTGAAGCCCTCTTCATCAGTCACAAGGTCTCCACCGAACACGGGTGTGCTGGCAATTCTTCTGAGGCTGCTCATAGCTCGGCCATAGACAAAAAAGACAAAGCACCTAAATATAGTTACTCGAACTACGTTGCTGCGGATACATGATCCTATATTGAGGCCTACGACTTTGAGACCGAGGCCGAGGATCGGCAGACGGACGACTGCGAGTATCAACTCACCCAATGGGTATATCAGACTATGGATATAACTTTTGGAGAAAGACTCGAGAAGCAGAAGTGGGCACACTGAACAGCTTCAAGCAAAATGCACGGAGATTGATGTAGTAGTCTTGTGGCAGCTCGTTAATGAAATGACCTGGAGATTTTGGTTCTGCCAGATAGAAATAAGCTGCAAAACAACTTGAAAGAATCCAGTGTATTGAATGCACAATGATACACACCCTCTTCTACCATCATGTTTTGCCTTGAAACCTGCAGCGACTTTTTGCCATATTCATTCAAGCGACCGCAAATATTAGTTTACTCATGCTCCAATCAAGATTGAGCTACCATATCCTCTTTCTCATTCTTACTGTCAATTGATGCACGCTCTTCATTCTCTGAAATGTCTTCGCTCGTGGCTCACAGATGCGTGGGACTACTATCCCTGCAGTGCGGTGCACTGCACTCTCGTCCTGCCCAACGCCCCTCCGGCATGGAAATCTTTGTTTGGCTCCACGCCCTCAAGCATCCTGGTCGCTGTGCCTTTCGCGCAGGCTCCACAGGGCAGTTCTGCCCATGTCACTTCTGGACAGCGGGCCATCAAGGTCCAACTTCGATGCCGGCTCAGGCATGTTAAGACGGCCGGACAGGGGCTCGTAGTACTCGCACTCGCTCTCCCCTTTGCGCCTCGCTTAACTTTAGTGTACCCACTAAGACCAAATTGGGGGTTGGCAGCACTACCAAGCTCAATGGCCACTCACAAACTAAGCCTCCAGCCTCTCGTTACTCGCTTCATTTTACCTCTGTCATTCACAATTGAGGATTTCAGCGCTTTATGCAGAGCGAATCGAAGTCACAAATCTCGATTTAATGACTGTCAATTACAGCAGTAGATTGCTCCCAGAGATGCAGAAGAACAAATTGAGCATTGTGCATCGCACTGTGTGCCTGAAGTTTCCCACATACATCCTCCATGATTCACTGGCAGATGTCAATTGACGATGAGGGACTGACACGAGGTTCATTGATAGGGGGTGGTTGCGAGCAACTTGGAAGGGAATAAAAGAAAATGGCTACAGTACGGCACTGGCAACGGATTTGCGCTTGTCATTGCTATCAATGATACTATTCGTGCTGTCGCTTTTCTCACTCGCCTGACAAGTTGTACAGATGAGCGTCTGTGGCGTTTGTGCGGCGTTACCAGCTGCAGGCCCCTCCAACCTAATAGCGTACTTCCATTTGACCGCGAGCGTTTACCTCCTGCTGCGCCACCACCCTTGAGGAAAGTTGGAGTAGGTACTCCGGAGACGTTACGGATTTCATAGTCAAAAAAATGGGGATTGCTATTCAGCAGTCGCCTTAGACGAATCTGCAATCAACCCCCTCCGACTGGAACTCATATAGCCACACGATTTCCTAGGCGAAATGAGTAGTACATAGAGTAGAGTGATTTTACCTCATCGTCGCGCACCTGCAGCTGCCTAGATAAACGTATCTTTACGATTATCACTCCTCACTATACGTGGTAGATGGAGTCACGGTTGAGGCCTTACAGTGAGGCTAGGTCTAGTTATCCAGTACAAGGTTATCACTATTACTCGCTCCCGCCGTGCTGCTGAAGCCTATAATATGGAGAGTACTGTCGCTGGATTTTGGGGCCTTGCAATGGGCGTTTTATGAGCCTCCTTTACTATGCTAAAGGTGCAAGTCGACGTAGGTCTAAGTTTATGGAGTAGCAAAGGGGCGGGAGTCTCTGGGTCTAAACCTAAGTTATTGGTATAGATAGTAGCACCGGGTAGACTGGGAATAGCTTCAAAAATGTCAGCGGCAGTGAGGTTATAAGAGCTTGTTGTGTGATTGCCTCAGCATGTTTAATTACTAAGGAATTTGGTGTAGCCGTACCTGTGGCAGCAACCTCCGATCACCCTCCATTGACTGCCGATTAGTCTAAGGTGACTGCTGAATAGCGAAACCTAAAAAATTGTGCCAATAGATTGAATTTCAGCCAGAGATATTCATCCTGTCCAGAGTGACAGATGGACCCGAATACCTCCGGAGTTTGTTTGAACTTGATGCGCTGGCTTTCCATTTTTGAGCACTGTAGCCACAGGCACTGGCGCAACAACATGAATGGTAAGTCAGCCCAAATTTTGACATTCCTTTTTCCTGGCGCAAATCACCAGTCAACCGTTCCTTTACTTGATTTGCATCGAAATGGCTGCCCAGAAGTTGTACGCAGCTCCTGATTGGCCTCAAGGCTGCAGTGAGCGGGGCAAGCGGTGACAGGCAGAACCTTTTCTACGACAGGCGCTAACCCGATCAGTAATTTAAGAGGGACGGGGCGCCAGGGGTCACCTGAGAGGGACCGGGTCGTCAGCCGAACGTGGTCCGTATCGTCACCGGCACGCACGTTGACCACTGATGGCTGTGCGGGACAACTGGAAGGCTGAAGGAAAAGTCAAATCGAAACAAGCAGGCTAGGATATTTCCGGGGTCCCTCACCTACGCAAGGAAACGGTGAGTGGAACCAGTTAGGTACCTCCAAGCTGCAGGGCCTCTTCCTCGCTTAAGCAGGCATTCTATCATTCCGTCAAATCGGAGAAGACAGAGCGCAGTTGGTTGTTGCGCCGTGCTCGCTTCGCCGACATAGGTAACAGCAAGTGATCGCGAACGACATTTCCTAATTGGGCTGACTCTGATTCTGCAGCCCTTTTACCAGCTAATGTTATAGGCCCAAAAATGAATATAACACTGGCTCTGTCCTCTCATGTTCCGCACAACCTGTCCTTCATTCTTTCTGACTTGCTGCAAATCGAGCTTCAAATCTTGACCCTTCCGCCCTGAATTTTTTTCGAGATTACTTACATAAAGACTTGAAGCGACTGCATACCCCTCTCGCTATGCCAAAGAAGGATTCCCGCAGCAGGTCTAAGGAGGCTGGGAGAGAGCAAGTCCTTTCGTCTATATTTTTTTCTCAAACCAAAATGCACATCGATTGCTGACTAGTGGGTACTCTCAATAGCAACCATGTCAAGTCATCCTCCAAGCCATACGACAGCATCAGCTCTCTCACTAGTACTCGAGACTCCGACACTTCTCAGGGAGTGACTATCGATTCTTCTATCTCCAAAGACTCCGCGATCCAATACCAAGACATGAACCACGAGCATCACTACGCTGCCTCCGACACTTGGTCCCACATCGAGGCTTACGACTTCGAAGTTATATCTGAACGCCAGTATAAGGAGCAAGACCAAACTCAACTCATACATTGGGCATACGAGACATCACATATCACTCTTGCCGAGCGACTCGAGAAGCAAAACTGGGTGCAATAAGGCTTGGATAAGAAGTGGTACGGGCGCTTGAGTCAAGGTTTGGAGAAGGATAGACCTCCAAGCTGTGGTCTTGTCAGCCATTGTATACAAGTTCCACCACGGGTATCCCATCTCGTAAACACACCGTCCATTCCGCAGCTCGTCAGAAGCCAGCCTCCTGTTCGGGAATTCTTGACATGCTGAGAGAATTGTTTTGGTGGTTGCCTAGGGTGCGATGTCCCTATTTCATGTCACTATCGAAGTCAATGCTTATTGAGCTTCACCTTTTATTATTACTGTGTGACATGTACCTTGAAGACTGCACTCATCTCGATCTTGGCGAGGTCACCTCAGGTACAATCCACTTCGACCTACCAACATACCTGAGACATCACCTATTCATGCTTCTGTTAACATGAGCTGTCTTACCCTGCACTTCCATGTTGATTGTTGGTTAGGGCATGTTCCACATTTCCTTCGAGACTCTTATCAATATGCGATGCTTCCTCCACTCCCCTTTTCTTCCTCGCTTACTCGTGCAGCCCGAGCCGCCAAGGTGAAATGAGACAATAGAGTCTCCAACAGGCCATAAATCCATCTGCATTTGGAATATGCTCAAACTTCAAGATCTCTTTCGCAACAGCTGCGCTATCTTGATTTTTGTTTTTGCAGTCTCGCGCCATCCACTTGTTGCGCCCGAATGAACGTTGTCCGAATTTGTTGTTGCGCAGATGGTACTGAATCGTGCACGTGCTCTCGGGTGTGAAGATCGGACGAAGATTGCGACTTACTACGTAAAATTGCTGGATCCACTTGCTACCTCATGGAAAATATTCGTGGGTCAAGAAGCAAGGAATGGCGGGGTTTACAGAATTGTGCTAGTGGGCGATCATTAATCATAAGGTTGCATCTCAACGAGTCGGGGGCTGCACTTATGGTTGCCAGGCTGTGTTTGCAGACCGCCAGAATCTAGAAACGGCGTCAGGGGCTGAATTTGCTTCCTTTGAAGACCTCGTCTGGAAGCGAGCAGGCTACCACCATCTCACTCACGTCCCGATGCGCAGGGACTCGACGATAGCTGGGTTTGAGTTTGCGTAACCCGGCAGCAGCTGGAACATCCGTCCACACGGCTCCGTCCACCTCTTCATTGAACCTGTAAGCCTCAACCCTCACTGTCGCCTTCCTCATCGTCGATATGAAGGTATCCCCAGGATCAGGGCTCGAGTAAGGGGGGCATAACTCTGTAGATGGACGCACACGTCTCTAGGCTTGGAAATCAGTAATGCCTCCCCTGCAATCATGGGAGCCGATAGCACAGATTCCCATAAATTTAAGCTTGAATGCATCCTGTTGGTGATTGTGTAGTTGTTTGTGTGTCGGGGCGTTGAGTTTTGTGTGGAGGATTGCTGATATTGTGCGGTGGGATATTGACTTTTACGTGGTGGGATATTGACTTTGCGTGGTGGGATATTGACTTTGCGTGGTGGGATATTGACTTTGTGTGGTGGGATATTGACTTTGTGTGGTGGGATATTGACTTTTGTGTCAGAGATAGTCGATTTTAGGTGGTCGACTGGATCCGGGCCGCTCCAAAGTCTGTCGGCAGAGCCCCTGAAGCCGTCAAATGTTAGGTGATCTATTAGCCTAGCAAGCGACAGTCCATTGAAGGCCTGCCATTCAACCTTGCTGACTACCCCCGGTCTACAGGCCTGGACTTGTTCGGGTGGCAGCCGTAGTCTGTGCGTGCCTGACAGAAGACGCACGGACAACCGAGCTACCGCACAGAACTACCAACTCCATACCGTCTCTCTCCTGCGCATCACGCATTAGCGGATATCTTGAAGTAGAGAAATTGGAGCATCCGGCTCACAGGTGGCTGTATGTATCTCTTTAGGAAGGAGCCCTATTCAGCCCCCTGTTAACTCTTGATTGGAGAAGAAGGAATCCACCTCCGTCAAAATAGTGATTCGTGGTGCCTTTCAAATAAAATGAACGTGCGGCCATATATAAAAGCAGATAGCCCTCCTGCCAGTAAATTTGCTGTGCTGTTAAACCCAACCTTACCACTCCCTGATTGCTCTCTGAGCCTTCCCGTATTTGAAGCTCGAACGTCCTAACGTTCTCAGTCTTTTTTGTAACACATTTCACATACATCTCTTACAATGACCGCAGAGACCAGCATGAAATCCAGCAAGAAAGGCAGGAAAGAGTAAGACTCTGAACCCTTTCATACCCTCAGACCAGACAGTGAACGCATTGCTGATTTATCTTCGCCTCATTAGTAAAAAGCCCTCGCAGCCACAGGCAGATGCTGGCTCTCCTACCTGTGCAGAAAACCTGGTTGCTTTACAAGAAGTACAGCCTTCCTCCTCGACCTTCGAAAACACAAGTACTCAAGGCCAACATGGCAACGAGAACTGGTCCCACATCGAAGCCTATGACTTCGAGACCGGCACTGAACACCAGCAGATGGAGGAAGATCAACACCAGATCCAGCTCGCATATTGGGTATACGAGACATCTAATGTCACAGTAGCAGAGAGGCTTGAGCAGCAGAAGTGGCTGTAATAGTCGCAAGCCGCAAACAAAAGGATGTGCCGGATTGTATTGACCGAGAGGACATAGAATTATTTGGAGCTTGGACTTACCATGCTTCTATTTTATGTTTGCATTGGTTCATCTATTCTCTGTTTCGAAGGAAGTCTCACTTGTGTTGAGTATTTGGGTTGTCGTTGGAGAGTTTCCTGCTCACATATGACACTGGGACAGCCTGGTCTCTGCCACCACTGATAAGAGGAATTAATACCTGTTCGGAAGGAAATAAAGTATTAATAGAAAAGTATTAAGATTAATCATCGTATGCATATTCTCCATGAGCTCTCACCAAACAAAGTTGTGGTATACAGTACACCGATTATTGCGGAAGCCTGGGCGTCGCGGAAGTACCCCGGAAGCGAGGCAGGCGAGCTTTGAACGTGAGCTTGCATCGTCCTCGAATGATCTCCTCTGAGAAAACCTTAATCGTACTGTGAAAGGAACATTCCATGTCTGATGACAAGGCGGAGTCAGTAATCTGTCGGAACGATGACAATGTCCAGGTAAAATGTCTTCACTCTTAAGTGCACCCCATACTCCAGCCTCTCCTCCAAAACGCCGAGCTGATAAGCTTGCCCAAAGCGGTAACCAGAATTGTTGTGAACCAGCGAGAGAGATTGATCCCAGACGGTCGTGTCTCTTTGAGGACAGATCCTCGAAGGCGAACAGGTAGCTGGACGCCCTACTACGCCATCAACCTGTCAGCGCAACAGGCGCATGCTCTTGATTGAGATGACCGACGATGGGGAATTTCTCCGAGTCTGATGGCCATGCTAGGAGTAGAATTTTGTGATATTCCAGAGCTGCGATTCGTCGTTCGGGTGCTTTTCCTGTAGAAGCCCGACTCGATACAAATGGCGATTCAATGGAATCCTAAAAAGGGTGGGGGTTCAGCTGGTCGTGGCGCTGGTGGGCTGAAATCACGTGGGATGAGATGGGACGGGCACCACTTAGCAATGCTTGCGAACATACTCCTGAGCTAGAGCTGATCCCGTTCCATAGGTATTCTGACGACAGCAATAACGGGTGCCATGAGCTCCTCAGATCCTTGCACCTTCTCATAAAGGCTTTATGACGGCACACAAGATGGGAAATACACGAAGAGGACGACGACGGCATGAACGTGGACCCAATGCCACGGGTGGAACGAATCTATCAGCCGGTCTTGCAGCCTTCGCGAGTTCTCGGGAACTTTAAAATGGAAACCCACAAGGCTCTCCTGCAAGAATGAATGAATCCTTGTCACTATTCATCTCTCAGGCTGCTCAGTTTGCCTTCACGTAGTTTCATGTGTCTAAGTCAGCAGATGTACAGATGCTGGGGCCGTCGGTGGTAGAGGAAACCGACGACATACAACGTACCTGGGAATTGGCCTTGCTTCCATTTGAACTTGCCGATCCACCATTCATTTTCATTACTCGTTCTCAATCACGTCAACGGAAATCTGCCTGGCCGTCTCTCCTTCCAGATGCGGGACCGAGTAATTGACTCCGGCTTGCATTGCATATCGTACGCGTCGGCCTGCTGTAAAGGTCATGCTGAGGTCCTGACGACAGCAAAAGCAAGAGCGGCTTCTTGGCTCATCGTGTAGTACTATTTGGTTGGCTCGTTGCATGATTTTTCTCATCGAATGGGTGTAGGGGAAAACATCTGATAGGTTGGTTGCTATGAATAATTCATTTGCCCGCCTCACTGTTGGTGACTTGCATAAAAGCAAGGCTCCTTCAGAAAGAAGAAAATTCTTGATTGGCTGGTATAAGGTTAATTGACCTTTTGAGATGGTTGCAATGCAAGCCACAGGCGCTAGCGCATCTCTCTGCATATCATGTTTCTCGAAAACCATTCGACTATGTGGACTCCTTCAAAAAATCTGATGTTCTGACAGGTTGGTTACCCGGCATTCATGGGCGAATGAGTAACTTCCTGCCAGGCGGCACAGATGGTAATACCCAAGTCAACATTCGATTCGACAAGATGTATCTCAGTGGCTTACCACAAGCCATGCCCCTCATAACTCTGTATAAAGTTTGGTGGATGCCGGTGCGTCTGAAAGTGTTTCCGGAGAAGCCAGGGAGTGTTAAAAGTCGAGGATCGCTGTCTGCTCCTCAGATTCTCGTCTTGAAGTTGCTGAGCCAAAGATCTTCGACACTGAATTCCACTCCTATATCAAGCATACCTAGTCCTTTATTTTCATTTATCACTCGTCATCAGCCAAATACCCACCCTGTCTCTTACTACCATGGGTAAGGACAAAAGGCAAACGTGTTCGACGAAGACCAAGAAACAGTAAGTTCTCGGTTGTTATTGCAGCACATCTCCACCTTCTCGTTGACATTTCGTTATTCGCAGCAATAGATCCTTTAACCCTATCACCGGTGTCAATGTTGATATCAAGGATGGGAACAATCATCAAGCCGTTCAAACAGAAACATGCACTGAGTCTCAAGACCCAGGACTTGACAAAGGCTTGCAAGCTCATAGTACCTCCCGCGCATGGTCCCGCAGCACTCCCTGCGACTTTGAGGATATGACGGGAGGACCAGACTTCAGTGTTGATCATCAAGAGCGCCCTCGCCATGCTGGCGCCGAATATCAAGATGCAACGCGCTTCGCGGGAGATCCAGCAAGCTATGCTGATGATGCATGGTCCAACATCGAAGCGTACGAATTCGACACCATCGAGCAACGACGCCATGAAGGCCAACACCAGCTGACGCAATGGGCCTACACCACATTGAATGCTTCGATAACATTCACTGAGCGGCTCGAAAAGAATAATTGGCAGAGTTAGATGTAATAATCAGACAAACGGGGAAAGTGGTAGACGCTGGGAGGAGGATTGAAAATGAAGGAGGGCGAAGATCAACAACAGCAGCCTCTCAATAGACTTTCGTCTCTTCGGCACTACCCATTGCCTATTGGCGTGCAAAAGGGGGGTTTACGGCAATGAATTAGCTGTCCAATCAAATACTAGTGTTTGCGATGTGTTGAAACTTTCCTCCGTCTTTTGTTGAGGTTCGGTGAAGTGATCATCGCGGCAGGGCCACGTACTCATCTGCTGATAAGTGGCGGTCTTCTCTCCAAATTTGTGATTTAGTTCTCTATGATGAAGCATTCAGAGAGCCTTTTGGAGACTTCGAGAGTTCCCCTGAGAATGCTTACCTGCCGAACTTCGCTGAGATGAGGCTGATATGGCGTACCAGAGATGCTTGACCTCAATGAACTCTTATTCGTCGAAAATGACTCTAGCTCGTCATCAGACACTTGCAAAACCCCTCCAGATGGGCCTCGCAGTTTTAGTATCTGGGCGGCTCAACCACTTGAGTGTCTTTCAGGCCCCGTTGCTATCTGTAGCGGAGCAGCAGCTTTGTCCGGTCTCACCGCAGGGATGACGGATATATCAGCACCCCGAAGTCCACTCCCAAACATTGCACAGCTGCGTTAGAGTGCAGTATCTCGGAGAGTATGCAAGATGAAGGCAGAAGGGTGTTCCGATTAAGCCGATTATCACGAGTGGGCTGTAGCAAGAGAGCGGTGCCTAGATGCTCCAAGGACAAGGCTTAGGATAAGCCTCCGTCTAGTGAATTGTAGCACATTGCAAAGGTCAAGAAATACGTTTGGACAAGGAGAGACAGTGAAGTGAGCTCGAGAGTATGGGTTGATAAGATCATGACTCCTTACTCGACACCAGGCAGTGAACGTGCGGTGACCTTGATTGTATGCATTTTGCTTGCTGGGGATGGAGAGAGCTTTGAAACTTGGAGAAGAACATATCGCTACTTGCGAGATCTGACATCACAAGAGACGATTTAGCCGGGATGCGAGGACGCGGTCGAATGAGATACTACGGATGCTGATGTATGGCTTCGTACTGTGTTCGTCATTGGCCCTTTCATCTATGCGCTTGGCTGGAATTTGGTGATAACAGTGTCGCACGACGACTTATCTCAACTATTGTCTGAACATCGTTGCCTCCGCCTTACCGGCGCAACAATATCCCGATTACCTTGTAGCCTCACGCTGTGAGGCCGCCATCAAGGGCAACACTTCTGTATGGCTGACTGGCTTGACAAAGCCGGTTTCAACCGCATCCGCATGTGCTTATTTCAGCGTATTGCGGAAAATTTGACCATATGGATATGGCCGACTCGCACTGCCACCTCCAATGTGCAAGATGCATGGTTACGGGGGGTTCCGGCAGTTGATGTACGACTTATTGGTAGATCTCTATTGGCGAGCCAATGAGCCATTCCCATAACAGCCTCTATCTAAAATTGATGGTACCGCGAGGGGTCCTGAAAGCCACTTCGCAGCCTTATTTAGGCAGCTAGTCGATAAGCTTAGCCAACCGATCGAGTCTATTCAAATCCCGAGCTTCCGAGACTTGGCATACCAGTTATTAGATGCTTTTGACAAGCATGTTCAAATTCGCCTCGAACTTGATGGAGTCAGGTCCAGACTTGCGAACCAGTCCTCTGGTAGATTTCATTTCATTGATGTGTATTACTCTGCTCAAGTGGCGAGAACGCGCATGCATGCCATTCAAGACGGGCAAACTTGGTGGCTTATGAGTGTTATGAGTCTGAAGAATAAATCTCGGTGAACCTTTTGATATTGAGGCAAGAAACTCGCCGAGGGGAAGCGTCTTGATATCCGAGATGGCCGGCTCTTAAACTCATGCCGCCGGCTTGACTTAACCAAACAATCAAACTTAAGCAGGGCTATTTCAAACTTGCAAGACCGAGATTTATTTAGATCTCATTACGAACACTGTGACGAGCAGATAGTCTTCTCCAAAGGTGATGGCGCCTGAAGACATGAGAAGTGGCTCGAACAAGATCAAGAAAGAGTAAGATTTCTGCCAGAGAGTATTTTGCATTCAAAAGAATATCTCTGAAACACTGAATATTAAACAGAAAGAAGCATCCTAGCCCTCATCCAAGTGCTGGCACCACCTCTAACGCCGGTGAGGATGAACGCCTCCAACAAACAGACACTTCTTCTGTCCTCGAAACTTCAGATCAGTATGACGTTGAAGGTTCAATCAATCATGAAATTTGTAACGAAAGGCCTTATAACGAAGCATGTAACTTTGACGCCATGTTTGAGCCATGGGAGAGAGACTCGCCATACTCAGCAACTGACGAGGATAATTCGATTAAGAACGGAACAGCCGACATATGGTCTCATATCGAAGCCTACGACTTTGGGACAAGAGCCGAAGAGCAAGCGTGCGAGGATCAGCACCAACTGACGCGCTGGACATATGAAACTTCCAATACAGAGATGCCCGTCAGTGAGCGCTTTGAGAAGAGAAGGTGGGAAGAGCAGAGGACCGGGATGAGGGAAGGCGGAGAGCAGACGAGGTAACAAGCTTAATAAAAACAAGTGGCGCTCAAATTGGCGTCGATATGCGTCGACATTTGTCATTGTCGTAGGCTCAAAGGGCGCGATATCTCGGAGTTAGGAAGTCGGCGAAAGAAAGACAGAGATGTGCAGCCTTTGCCATTCTCTGTGTCAATTTATGGAATATGATTTGTAACTCAGCGGCTTCGTGCTGAGCACCTGAGCACCCATTGTATTCGGTTCTTTCCGAACTTTCAGTCCCTCTGTACAACTGAATCACAGGAAGGCTCTCTCCAGAGCGAAGACAAACTCAGGCACCTCAAGGAAAAGTAGCCGCCACATCCATCAAGCTATTAGGGCATGCTTATTCATTCAGAAACAATTTTTTTGAGAATTGAATCATGTGACTTGCAGGCAAAGGATGACTTTGACGGCGCCTATTCGAGCTTCCAAATTAGGACGGTGAGTGAGCGCAAAGGTATAGGTCGTAGTGCTCGGCGCGGTCAAACGTCTGAGAATCGCTCCTCAGATGACAGCGGTCTACGTCATCTCGAAGTCGCATAGAAGTTCCGAGCTGCCGGGGTCATTTCAGGTATGCAGTTCTGGTGATTTTGTACGGTATGAGTTGAATCCGGGTCCTCGGGTCGCACCAGGCTGCGACTGTCAGTGCTTGCTTAGGTAAGCACCTCCAGAATATTCGTTCATCAAACATCAACAACGGGTGTGCTAGGTAATTAGCGCTCTTTTATTACCCTAGTTACCGCGAGCCGGAAGTGGGCGGAGAGGGCCCAGGTCGAGTGGAAGACCGGAAGAAGCGACGTGGTGATTCCCTCGCCTAAGCTTCAGCCTCTTTATTGGCCCTGTTCCCCCCCCGGTCCCTAACGACCTTAAGCGCTGACAAAGCTTGCTCATCTCCCTGGGTGGCAAATACTCACCTCACTGATGGGTACGCTGCACATTCCAGATACACACGCTTCAGCTCACTTGCTGGGCCTGCACAGTAGGTCACCCTGTAGCAAGAGCCAATTAGTGACAGCTCCAGGGGTGAGGAGCAAGAACTTCCAAAGCCATGCTACACCTGGGATCCTGCACTGTTATGTAGTTTCAGTTTCTTTTGGTGGTGCATGCCGAGCAGGAAACTCTGCGAAAGCGAACCACGAAAAATAAAACGAGGCAACGATGGCGGACGACCGAGTCGCCGACCCCACATTTATGCAAATTGTTATCCGACTGCTTTCACCCCGCCGCTAGTAGAGTACAAGCTATGCCCGATGATGATGCCAGTACTTTGCAGGTCATCAACAACGCCGCCAGAAACATGAAAAAGACACCCGGGTGTGGCAGCAAGGTCTGTCATGATTCGATGAAAAGTCTCATCGTGGCTTACGAGAATTATGTATCTGCGGCCAGGATGAGCAAGGTCTGCTGTGAGCGAGCAAATTGACATCTCAGTTCACTGAGCAGGCTGTCTTCCAGGAATCCTTTAAATTCGACAAGTCCTCTGATTATGATGATTTATAACAATGCGTCCTTCACTTCCTTCGACCTTGAGTTGGTTTTACAAGATTCTTCTCATACATTTGTAGCCGGCTTTCGCTTTACGTCTCTCGTTGATCCGCCCTCGACATACTCCCTTGACTTGTTCGTACTTCACACAGACAACTTTGCAGCCTCCTCTCATGATGTACGAAAAGGATAATCAAGGTGATTCAAAACAGCCCAAGAAGACGTAAGATCCACACAGAGACCAGTCGCTTGCCATTCCTGAAAACATCACTAACTTATCCTTGGCTTCAACAGCAAGCAAGTTTCCTCCGGGAAAGCAAGTGGCGAGGCCTCCACTCGAGTGACCCACGAATCTCCCAACGCTTTCAGAAATGGGGTCTGTCACGAAAACTGCCCGATATGCCATGCTGCTGCAGACACATGGTCACACATCGAAGCATATCCCTTTGAGATCAAGTCAGAACATCATATCAATGACCCTCAATACCAGCTGGCACAATGGGCATATGATACTTCCAATGCCGGCACTACTCTGGCAGAAAGACTTGAGAGGGCGAAACTAGAGAGTCGAAGGTAGATCAAATAAAGCATTCTGACTGAGGTGGGAAGCTTGCTGGAGAGGTCTGAGGCTTATATCGGGGTTTCAAAATGAGGACATAGTTGGGAAGAATAGTTATTGTGTCATTTATCCCACTTTCTGCGGAGATATCATGAAGTGACTGTCTGCTTCACCAGTCATTATCCTTCAACGCCCATCGAATTGTAAACAAAGCACTCACAAAGCCTCCACGCTAGATTGAAACCGAAAGAAGAGCTTTCGAGAACCACTTTAATCTTTGGAATCCCATATAAAAGTCTCCGATATTAACATACTGCCAGTGCCTCACCGCTTGGCAAAGAAGCAGCTGAGTTGTCTGAGAAGCAAAAGTACGCACGTGACACTGCAGAATCCAACGGCGCAGCCACTGGTGCTCACGAGTCGAGGCTTTCGCTCGCCTCACTTTCCATAATTCTGTCAAACAACAATTTACATACTTCTGCCGCTCACTAGAGCAAGTCAATGGCGTTGGTCCCAATATTGCGGGAAGAATGAGAAACCCGACAACCTCGACACGATGGGGAGGGCGCTTGCGGTGAATGCGGATGAGGTGAGGTGGATGAGAGGTTTGGGGATGCAGCAGTAGATGGGGTTCCTAGATGGGTAATCCGTCATGGGTTACTAGATTTCTCTCATGGGCGCCCGAGTAGAATGACTACAACAGAGCCATTATGACAAAATACCATCGCGCAAAGGCATGATCACAAGTTTCTCTCGGTTAAGGCACATAGTCCAAAACCAGGTCATCAGCCTTCTCGCTCGGGATGGTGGGCGGGTTGGTAGGTAGAGGCATCAACGCCTAGTGGCTTGCTGCGCTTGTCACGAATGGGCACGATACGCTGATATTCGTCCTATTCTGACAACTGTATACCCTTGTTGACGCGTCCATTAGCCCGGGAGTTTAAATACCTCCTTAGTTGGTAAGTTTCAACCAATGTGAGATCTTCGTCGGGGATCCATCCTAGTATGAGTTTTTGTCTCCACGTTCGGTCAGGAGTCAGTGCACCAGCTTTTTGAAGCTCCGAACACCGGTAAGGAAAGAGAAAGCCTTCGTGCTTGAACTGACTGAGGACATGCAAGGCTCGTCTCGGTGCCCCCCGTTATTGTTTGTGAAATTTGGAAGAGTAACCTCGTGCCTAGATATTCTGGGAAAACAGCCAGCTTACCAGTGCTTGGCAGGTGGTTGAGAAGCCCGGAATTAAGGTACTCCTCACTCCACAAGCGCTCTGCCCTCCCTCCTTCTCCCCCATTTCACTGCTCCATCGTAACAGCCAACCCCCTCCAAAACTCACACCTCGCCACCTGATCCTGCGGCACCACCTCCATCTCCGTAGCGTTAGTCTGCAACAAAATCCTCCTCCCACCATCCTTCCCATCCCCAAAACTCTCCCAATGCGGCGCACTCGCATACTTATACCTATTCGGCGTCAACTCCCTGACAAAACTAATCCAATAATCCATCACCACTGGAATGATCTCAGAATTATAAGAAGCGTAGCTTGATGTGAGGCTATCCCGTGCATTTCCGAGGCCGAAGATGGCAGGTGTTTCGAATGTGTGAGGGACGCCGAGCCCGCCAGCTACGTTGTTGGCTTGCAGCACGTTGTACCGGTAGTTCCAGACTTGGTAAGGAGAGTTGGCGGTTGCGAAGGAGAGGGCGATGAAGTTTCCGGGGCAGGTGAAGGTGGCTTCGCCGTAGGCGGCGGAGGCGGAGGGGAAGTAAGCTGCATGTTTGGGGAGAGGGGCCATGAGTGGGTATTCAGCATTGATTGCGGCGGTGTCGTTATCTGTGAGTAGTGGGTAATTGTCGACGAAGAAAGTTGCAACATCCGCTAGAGAAGAGGCATTGGGCGCAAACCCTGAGCCTTCGTTGGTATCGTCTCATCGAGAAGTCAGTAACGTACCGTTGAGAAGCAAAGAGGGCATACCTCCAAATATGATGGGCACCTTGACGAATTTCCCTTGCTCAAACAGGCGGTAGGGGTAGTCTTGGATGAAGTCTCCATCAATGGTTGGAGTGAAGTAGAACAGAGGCGACGCTTCTTTCCCAGGATAAGGATGCGGCTTATTCGCCGCTTGAAGAGTAGTCGCATTCAAGGATCTGAGACAAGCGAGTTCATCCGCAGTACCGTTGCAGCCAGCTGCGCTAACGAATACCTCAAATTGAAATTCGAGTTCAGAGACTTGCGGTTGAGTTGGGAAGAAGACAGACTCGCCAATGCCACCCACGAAAAGTCCATCATCACGACCACCACTTAGACAGTCAGAATCTTCATGCAGGAAAAAGCTCAAGAAACATACTATGCTGTAAGATGCAAGGAGACCGACCCCGCGCCGGCTGAGGCTCCATGAATGACAACGTGCTCTGGGTCACCTCCGAACTGGAATACATGTCAATGGCCGTCCTTCCAGCAGACATGGAAGGCACTACCTGTACTATGTGCCTTTGAACCCATTGCAGTACAAACCTCTGATCCAGGAGCCCAGCGTTCAGATCTCCATTTGCTCGAATTTTCTCGCTGGCCAGAAATCCCCACGCTGCGACCCTGTAATTGAAGTTCACAAAGACGATGTTCTGTCCTGAGTTTTCCACGACAGTGGAACCGTTGTAGTTGGCGTTTGCATTCTGAGTATAGCCACCACCTTGAATGAAGACCCATACTGGAAGTTTTGAGTCTGGGGTAGCATCGGCTGGTCCCCAGACATTGACGAAAAGACAATCTTCTGCTTCTGTTGTCGAAGGTAGGCTAGCACTGATAGCGAGGCAAATAGGTTGAAACTAAAGCGTTGTTAACAATAAAGTGCTGCGATTGGCATGACACTTACAGCTGTAGCATTTTGCACGCCCGCAGTAGCCAAGGGCGATACAGGAGCTCTGAATCTTAGATCGCCAAGTGGAGGAGCCGCAAAGCGCATTCCCAGATACTGGTTGACTCCTGAACTAAGCGTCGTTCCCTGATATTGTGAATAGCCAAGGTCAACCACTGGTTGACCGAGTCCCCTCGATGCTGACTGTGGCTTGCAAGAAACATGGCTAGCTAGTGCAAGGACTAGCGTTGCGACTACTAAGCTCAACATTGGAAAATTTATATATGAAGAGCAGAAATTGATTAAGCAGCGATTAATGAAAGTCTCAAAGGATAGACCATTATCTGGCCCCGGTCATCTTCAAGTACAAACCCGGACTACCGGCTGAAAAAGGGTTGAGATTCCTCTCGGGGTAGTGTTCGCGCGAACAGGGAGAATTTTCCGAGAGGCCATTCCTTTCACAGACCTGCAGAATTTAGCATTGCCTACTAAAATATTGGCCGCCGCAAAGTAGGCAGAGGAGAGGAACGAAAGTTAAACCCGGCGCGGGGTACTCCACCGATTTTATCCTTGGTGGTAAGGGTGGGGTGACCCCGCCATTCGAATGCATCTGCACGAACGCCTCATTCGATGGCTTGAATAAAAATGTTCAAGGGATGATCTTTCCTGGTGCCATGATCAGTCAAGTGCACCTTGGCATATCCAACTACTTCCTCCATTTGTCTCCCCGTGTCGCGTACGAAGAAACAGTAGAAGGCAATCCATCGAGCGGCGTTCAAGTATCGGTCCGGTAGAGTCCACACACAAAATAATGCCATGCATCCCCAGTGCCCCCCAAAATGAAAGAGGCCAGGCCTTCTTTCGTTGCAAACTTGAGTATCATCTCCTCAAAGAAAGACGACATCTCGTCATGACCTGGCCGACGGCAAATCTGGCTTTCCAGATTTGAGCTGCAGAGCGAAGCTTTTGTCCCGATATAGCGCGGAAGCACAAATGAAGGACTTGTATATGAGACGTTAGCAACTTAACGATAGTGTAATATTCTACATCAACGGACCCATTTTCATGTGAGTAGTGATCGCGCTGGGAGAAACATACTGTATCGTACACTGGATGTAGATATCTAGCAACAGTATCGAGTCCTTTCAGTCTTCTTTGTGTTTGATCATCTCGATATGGTTGTTTGATAGTGTTCTTGCTTCGTTATGCGCTGTTATAATTTCTTGACTGTGGCAGCAGCCTCATTGCCACTTCCCATGAGCACTTCTTGCGTCTTTTCTGGCATCTGGATTCATTGCAAGCAGTCTCCGATTTCATATTGCACCACAGGGAGGTTGGGATTGGATCATGTGGAACAAGATGGGAAGCACCTTGGTGGTTTGAAATGACTGAATGAATTGTTAGCTTGTGCTATAGGAGAGATTCGTGATTCGTACCCGTGAAAAATCCGGATTTGTAAAAAGCATGGTCTTCTGCTCACATCACACAGAGGCCTTTCCTCACCTGATGAAATTTCCAGCCGCTCAAGGAAAACAGTCACTGAACTAGAAAAGATGATTGTGAGCGTAAAGGGAGTGAAAGTTGTCGTTCATGTTGGAGACGCGATCACTAGCGCGGGTTTAGTGCGTAGTCACATGACCTGGTAACCTAATTTTCCCAGATGAGATGTCTCTCTCTCGCTCCTTCTACTGAATACTGAATGCGCAGTGAAAGACCAGCGGAGAAACGAAACGACTTTGAAGATCTTCCGAAAGGAATCATTGGGGGGGCATGCTGCGGCTCGTCGAACATGTCATCGTCAAGCACGCAAGAAAGCTTTGGAATAGACAGCAAATCAGCAAATCCTCAATTCGAACTCCTCCACGCGACCGTTCCTCAGCATCTTGAGGCAGAATCATGGGCATACCTGAGAATTCCCGGGGGTTTCTGTCAGCGCAAAGCTGCAATAACGAGACAACATAAGGTTTGATAGCGGCTGCCTTGATGGTTCGGCCAGTCATTAGGCCAAATCTCGAGTATCAACACACGTTGCAGTCGCCCAGAAACCCCGTAGTGCTGTATGGTAAACCCGGGAATGCCCTTCACCCTCCTAGCCATCCGTGTAGCGTGCTGTCCGCCCCTATCAACCGCCTGGGAATATCTGCTGCATTCGTTAGGCGGCGACTAGAGAATTGGCAGCCGTTTCATACATGGCCGATGATGCAAGATGCCGCACCCAACAAAGGGTTAGATGTCCTCGTGATGATTTTTTGTTAATTGTTGGGCCCAGTAAAGCTCGTCCTGAATATTTCCAATTCAGCGCAGTTTTGCGAAAGAGCATCCGATGATACTGCTTATTCACAATGGCAATTGCGTGGCAAGGAATGGCAATAACGGAAGTCATTTAATGCGGGCAATTCGTTTGATTTGAAAATTGACTCGAAAGAAATGATCATGGGAGCTATAGCTTTCTTGCTAGAATCCCTCCGGCTACTACAGCTCTGGAGTCATTGAACAATGTACGCAAGGCTGAGTGCAATCCGTGTGGGTTAGTGAGACAGCAGAGCAAGATGGATGTGGGGGGTGCTTGAGTCTTGGGTTTCCCTCGAGCACATGGTTTGCCAGTTGATTGCGAACCACAAAGATATTTGCCTCATGCAGCTAAAAAGCGCCACGGGGTTCGCAGACGCCGTCACGCGGGCGCCCCAGTGGGTGAGGCAGCAGCAAGGTTGCAGGAAGGATCGAGGGTTGGGGACCACAATGCAGCCATCGGGATGGTTCGCCAGTCTGGCGGACCACAAAGAACTGGTTGCCGTTTCCTAAGTGACGATCGCTTTCATGCAAGCTGCAAGGCTATTCAACAGCCTTGCAGCTCCAGTGATCAAAATGACCAGATTTTGAGGAAGCCGCCCGAAAACCTGCAATTAACTGCCCTGGTATAGTTCGCAAAATTTGCGACCCGGTTGCCTCTTTCTTTATTTGGTTTCTGCTACATATCGACGAATCTCAATGGGAAGAGGTAGTAAAGTCGATTCTCTCTTCTCGTATAAATTCGGGTTCTCCCTCTTTTGTAGCCATTTCATTTCGTCTACAGACCAATGACCTCTGTATCTGATTCTAGCCTCTTTTATATACAACCTACACTTCTTGTTTATTGATTTCGAATATTTGGCTCTGAATCTCCCACACTATTCCTCTTCGAGCAGCATCTTTGTCAGGAAATATGACGAGAGAACTTGCACGTGGTGAGGGTCACAAGATTGCTTTGGAAATGTGAGGAGCTTGTTATACTGATGTCTTGTGAATGGATGCTAATCATTTCCAGTTCCAAGCTCCCCTTGAAACCCACTGCTACGCCCTCTTTCCAAGCAACTACCGACTCTGATGGGAAATCCCTGAGACCAGTCCCAATGCCGAATGGTCTTGCGTGGGACGGAGATTATGGTGCCCAAACGCCTCACATTCCTGCTGTCAGTGTCACTTTAGCCAATAACAATGCTCCACATTTCGTCAGTCAACCTCAGAATCTCGGCTATTATCTCGGTCCTGGCCACAGTACGTATGCGCCGCAAGAGACTGAGCCAAGTCTCAACGACGGACTGGACCTTTCCAGTGAATACCCTTCGCCGCACTATATTCCCTGCCACAACTCGCAAGCCCATCACTTCATACCCAGGCAATTTGTGCTCAGCCGAGATAATACTATCGAATACTTAGCGCAATTTCGCGAGAGTCTTTCGGGGTTTCCTTCCGTTGACACTCAACTCCGTCTCTCAAGCATCGACGGCTACGCAGAGCAACGCACTACTGCTGCTACGTCCTATCAGCAACCACCAGTTGCCATCCGCACCCATTTTCCAGTCAGTGGCCATCAAGATGGTGGTGGTACTCCTGCAAACTTCGATCACGATCAATTCCAGCTCCAACAATGGCTATATGAGACACGCAATGGAAACTTGACTCTTGCCGAACGGTTGGAGAAGCTTCGATGGGAAGCGCCGGGACTTCAAAGGTTGTGACTTGGTGAGACCTATCGGATCGCTCTTGTCGAAGCTGTACACTGACACTCCCCTCAGCGAATGCCTATAAGATCTTCGTTTTGTCTTCTTACTCTGCTTTACTTCCCAGAATCTATTTGAATCGTTGCCATGTATTATTTCTGTGTGTGGTGGTTGTGCTCTTCGAGGAGTGCAAGGAAAAGTTTATAGAGGGATAGAGGAATTCGCGTGTCACATTTTGGAGCTCTTAGGGAGCATTTTCCGACTGTTCGAAGGCTTGGTATCGAACATTTGCTCCTGGTTTCAATAATGTTCTGCTTTATCCCTCTCATGTGTCGGAAACCTTTTCTTCTCGGCCAATTATTAAAATCAAAAGTCGATTATCTTCAGGGAAAGCTCGCAAGAAAATCGCTTTATTTCGTCCATTCTCCTGCACAGTCCTTGTCATTTACCTTTATAGACGCAGTATTTTGCGCTCCAGAAGCAGCATACCTATAATTCTCTGACTTGATTACCTCGTCTTGTGAGAAATAAGTGCGCTGTGACTATGAAATTGGAATGTGTCGTCCCGAGAGAGGGGATTGCCCATGCAACATCCTGGCTTGTGCGTCTTCTCCAAACTCGGTAAACCTTTCCCATAAGGCGTACTTCCCACTTTTTAACAAGAACAGAGAGAAGTGTGCTAGTTACGAAACACAGACACTTTTCGGCTGGGGCAAATGATTTTCGAAGACAGGGCCCTGATTATTTCTCAATACAGGTAGCTCCTTCCAATATTGAAGCAGTTGGCTGAGAATTTTGCTCAGACCTAGCCAGAGGTCATGCTTATATTGTTTGAGCCTCCGAATAACCTTTCGCGTAAGGCTTTCCTGGAGAGGACCGTGTATCTTCAACCTGTTTGGCAACCTGTTCTCAACTAGCTATACATCGTCCGGATGTATAAATATGCCAACACTCCTGCCGCGCTACGGCAATTGTTGCATCTCCAGCCTCATACATTCGTTTTACTTATCAAGTTTTCACTAAATCCGCAGTAAAAAACCGATCATATACATCTACCTCTACACCAAATCCAGTCTTCCAATCATCCACAGCCTGCCGGAAGCCATGGATGAATCCCAACGACAATCGGCACAGCCCTCCCAGAAAACACAGCAAAGGTAAGACAACTCAACATCATGGAGCAGTGGGGCCAAGGCCTAATTGTTTCTTCTGTAGTTCGCCCGCATCTAGTCGAGGCCTTGCAGATGACCTGCCGTCTATGTTGTCACACAAGAAACTCCAGAAGGATCGAGTCCAGCTGCAATCTTGTGCATATGAAATATCACAACATTACCTTCGCTGAAGAGATGCAGAAGCCAAAGTGCGAAACGTAGACTTGAGAGGTTGTAGAAATGTAGGTTGTGCTTTTCCTGCCCCCAGATCCCCACGCTAACCTATCCTAGAATATAGACATCTGGCTGTCTGAAAACCCTGCAAGAGAAGTCATCGGCCACTAAAATGCGTCTGTGTTATGCACCTGGATGATATTGTTGTGGAGTTTTGAGGTGAAGGGCGCAGTAGCGAACATAATCCAGCGAAAAGGGGAGTGCTTCGGTTAAAAAAAGAGCTATGATGAAATGTTGCAGATGACTGGCGGCGAAAGAGGAAGCTACCCTAGCGGTTCCTGATAGTTAAGGAACTAATCCTTCTCATATAAAATTCAAGATCCGTCGATATGCAACAAACGTTAGTAACACCCTATCCGCCTTCGTGTCTCCATGACCACCACACGGCACAAAGATTACATTACATATTGAGGACGAGGAAACTTGGACCATCCAAAATCATCAGAAATATCAAATCTTACCAAAGTACAAAGGAGTTCAAATTTTGAGGCTACATACACTCGTACAAGCCAGTGACGTGCCGCAAAGGGTTAAAATGGTATTCTGTCTCGCTTACCCACCCTTTTCTCACTGCGCTTGACTCAATCGTAAAGACACCAAGATATACATAGGAAAGATCGAAAAGAGTGATACTAATGCCGGAACTAAGATTAACAAGAGTTTTGTGGCATCAAAAAAAGATTTGAAGACCCCAAAAAAGGAAGAAGTTCGGCCCGGCGTCGCTGGCTTACATCTCCTTGGCATTGTTGAATTGTTAGTTTATTGAACTGCCCAATCGATCTACTCCTATTTTGACCCGAACAACTACCCTTGAGTTGTCGCCCCTGGTTATAGGGAAATGCCTTATTTCAATATATAATACCTCTCAGGCGTATTGTGCAATCAGCCCGCAACCATGTGTGCCACAGTGCCAGCTACACTTGAAGCTTCTAGACGCATCACATGCTCCTGTTCTCCAAAACCTCGAGGAGCATCAGTATTTTGCATTTTGTTTATCGAGGTATATCTTTTGTATCAAGCAGCCGTCCTCCGTAATCTCACGATCTAAATTACTGAGCTGATGTTTATGACTTCCCTTTTCGGGCACACGCCACTTTTCATACCTGAGGCAACAACACAGCCACGACTTCAACGCACCTTCCAAGTTCAAGCTCAGAGCTGGTAAAGCAAAGCTCCAAACGATATCTCGCAGTAACCGAATACAATTACCTCTTTGAAGTCTTGATTCTGCCGTACCGCCGGTCTCTACGGGTCCGATATTCCTTCATCCGACGTTGATTCAGTGACCTTGTAATCCACCAGCCTTCACCCCACGATGTCGAACAAGCGGATAGAACAGAGCGAGATCGAGAAATACTGGGAGATCTTTGCGTCCCTCTCAAATGGCGGTACACATCTTACCGGAGCTCAAGCCGCACCGGTGTTAAAGAACAGCCAGCTGCGGGACGACCAACTCGAGCGGATATGGGACTTGGCAGATGTGGATAATGATGGGAACTTGGATTTCGAAGAATTTTGCGTGGCTATGCGGTTGATATTTGATTTGGTCAACGGGGTAAGTAGGGTATCTACAAGGCAGACGTGAAAGGGTTATTGACCAGATTCTAGGAATACGCGGACGTACCCCCACAGCTGCCGGACTGGCTCGTACCTGAATCGAAGGCACATCTTGTTCAAGCAAATAGGGCACTTACTGGAAGACAAGTACAATTCGAGCGGATTGAGGAAGATGACGATTCTCAAGGCCTGAAGGATGGCTTTGATTGGTATATGAGCCCGTCAGACAAGTCGAAATACGAGGAGATATACTCTGCGAACCGTGATGGGAGGGGAGACATCACTTGTCAGTGTTCCCTCTTTTCAAAATACTCACCTAACTAATCCCGGCATTCAGTCGAGTCTCTCGATACCCTCTACTCTTCCCTTGACGTCCCAGACACCGACATTCGATCAGCCTGGAACCTCATAAATCCATCAGCATCTCCCGCCATCTCAAAAGATGCTTGCTTGGCCTTTCTCCACATCCTAAACAACCGCCACGAAGGCTACCGAATTCCTCGAACAGTGCCACCGTCCCTCCGAGCAAGCTTCGAGCGCAACCAGATTGACTATCAAATCGACAACCAACGCACATCCTCGCCAGCACAGCGATGGGGTTCAACAGGTGGCGAAGAGACGAGCACCGGTCGAAAGGCCAAGTTCGGTGATACATATCTGAGCAGGATGGGTATGGGGGGCAAATCAAGTTACAAGCCCGCTGGTACAGACTTCTCGACCACAAAGACGACCGAAGACTGGGAGGAAGTGCGGCTCAAGAAGCAGCTGGCGGAACTAGAAGCAAAAGTCGAGAAAGTCGAAGCTGCGGCAGCTAGTCGATCCGGGGGAAGGCGTGATACCAAGCCAGCGCTGGTCAAGCGGGAATTAGAGCAATTACTGGATTACAAGCGGAGGGAGCTGCGGGACCTTGAGTCCGGAGAGGGGAAGAGTAAGGTCGGTGCCAACTTGAAGGGTGTTGCGGATGAGATATCGACGGTCAAAGAACAGGTTGATGGGTTGGAGGCACATCTCAGAAGCCGCCAGCAAGTCCTGGCTGAGCTGCAGCAAGAGATCGAGAATGAGAAGTTGAGTAGATAGATATGGGTGGAGTGCACACTTGTGCATTATTACGTTGCAATGGAAATTCATGCCACCTCTTCAGCTCTTTCCTTAGTTGAGTGTTGGTTATTTGAGCTCCTGAATCTCCTGATAATCTTTAATTCCGAGTATGAAACCTATGCCTTGACTTAATCACTTCAAAGTAAACTTATTGCTCTCCCTATTGTATGGATTCGAAGATTTCTTCATTTATCTCCAGTTGTTACCTATCAAGCTCTCACAATATTCACCAGCACAGTCGGCCATTTCTTTTCACCAATTACTGGTGACAGCCTACCATTTCAGCTGCCAGACAGCTGTCAAACTCAAGACGATTGCCGATCTCCACCGTGGTCCTGGGAGCCAGCATTGCAATGTTCGAATATCAGCAATGAAACCTCGTACTGGAGCTCAAGCATCTTCTAAGAGAAACTGCTCACCATTGTTATCAGCAGCGGAGGCTAAGGCGTGCTTGTTGAATGCAGCCATGCGATTGTTGATCGGTCGCAAAATTCGTTGCCTCTAACCCCTGTATATCTGCATTTCTACAGACGCTGGTAAGCGAGGAGAGAATGACGAGGAGTTTGAAAGGAGAGTGTGACTTTTGAGGAGACATGCGTAGTCATGTTGGACGTGCTAATACTAAAGTCCCGAAAAGAACAGGGCATTGAAATTTGCGGAACGCCTCATTGCTCGACACAATGGAAGTTGGAAGACAAGCTTCTAGAGACTCATTCTATTCTCTAGTCTCGAAATCAAAACGCCGTAATCCATGCAGTGGTATCATATGCCATGTTGCCATTTCCTCTCGTCCAACTTCGTCTTTCTCATCTACGTCATTCCCAAATTCCTTCTTATGAATCTATGGTCTTCTTGACTGATTGGAGATGCCCCAAATGATGATCTTTTGCCGTCTTGAGCTGGTCTTCCGGAACGCCGCCAGGAAGCTCTGATGTTGGGATTTGAGATGGCGTTCCAAAAGTACTAGAAGGTGTCGTGTCTATGAGCTGCTGTGCAAGTGGATGTTGTGATGTGCTGCCTGCTGTGTTTGAGTTCTTGATGCTCCTGTCTGGAAGGTCGGTTGAGTTTGAATGTGGGCTTCTGAAATGTGTATTAGTCAATGTAGTTTTATGAAGCTAGCAAGCCAAACTTACAGCTCCGTGCCTCGCTGAGCCGTCGTGCCGGATGCTGTGTCAAGTCCAGCATTCACGGCTGCTAAAGTCGGCTCCGAACCATTTGCCTTCGGTTGAGGCAGGTTATCGACATTGACATCGACATTCTCCTCTCCAGCTGGCCCGCACGTCTTCACGCCCTCCACCGAACTATCATCAGCATCGGCAGACTTAGATTTGCTGCTCTTAATGCTACTCGCTTTGCTGACTTCCGCACTCGCAGGACTCTCAGTCCGTAGTCCCAAATCCTTGCCCAAACCAGGTGACGTCTCGTTGCCTCCTTTCCAGTCTGCAGGAGACATCTGAGGTACAGGCGAATCCATACCAGGCTGGTGAATTATGTCTTTCCGCCCTCGACCAGGTTCCGGATCATATGCTTTCCATACCACAACTAACCGGTCCAAAGCTCGGGTTCCTTTCCTACTTGATCCCTTGATACCATCCATCGCATCCCACTCAATTTCGAAAACGCCATTCTCATCAGGCTTCCCGTTCTTCTCGGGTCCGTTGCCCTCGAAATAGGCATTGAACCATACGTGCGCCACAGCTGTGACCATCGTCCACCCCATCGAAGCTTTATTCCTCCGCTCGAAATCAATATTGATATCGCTCGTCGGAAGAACAACCCTAGTGCTTGGCCTAAAAACTACCGCACCACCACCAGCCTCTGCTCCCGTCACGTCCGTCGAACTCGAGCTTCTCGTTTCTCCAGGCTGCGATTTAGAAGGTGTGGCCCCATACAGCTGCCCGGTACTCATACTCGTCTTGACCTTCCCCTCATTCTGAAATCCCGCCATATCAGAAATCATATCCACGACGCCATTCCCACCCGGCGCGCTCCCTTCAACCACAACCCTCTCCCTCTTCGTAAAGACATGAAATAGCTTGATCGTCTTGCCTTCATCTACGTACCCCTCGACCTGGACCTTGACACCGTCTCTCAGGCCCCAGACATGTACTTCCATGATCTCGATCTGCCTGTCGACATAGATTTTATTTGACTTCGTCCATCTGTCCACATAGTCTATCCATCGCAGTTGACTCGGGATTGATACACCGGCTCCAAACCCAGGCCTCATGCGCCTCTCCGTAAATCGTTGAAGGGCATCATCTTTTTTCCACCCACACTCCGAGATCAGATAACTGCACGCCATAGTCCCACTCCGTCCCTTCCCCGCCTTACAATGCACGACCACAACTCTCTTCTTGCCTTCCGTGCCCTCCCTCTTCCCTCTTCCCCCATTCCCACCACTTCCCACAACCCCATCCTCTTGTTGCCCATTCAACCAATTCCTCATCCCCGCCACAATAACAGGCACCAACCTAAACGGCGGCGGATGATGATCCGGCCACGGATAATGCCTAATCCTGCCATATACCTCACTATCCGGATACCCCGTCCCCTCCGCCCTGAACTCCCATATCTGCCACTCTTCACCATGTTTATAATCCAGCCATTTGACGAGCTGGTCGAGAGGATTGCGGTATGCACGTTGCGGGTAGGTGCCTGAGGGCCCGGATGTTGCGATGATGAAGTCTGTTACGTAGCAGAGGTCCAGGCCGGCTTCTGGATGGCGACTGCGGGGGCCTGCGACGATTTGGCGGAGGAGGGAGGCCATTATTTTGTTGTTTAAATGTGGTGGTGGTTGGAGGAGGACATTGCGAGGTGAGGTTGATATTTGGTGAGGTGGTGGACAGGCGCTGCTCGCGAACCATGACGTCGGTTGGGGGGCTCTGATCCCTGTTTTACGGCGGAATCATTTAGCGAGCGAAGCCCCCTGAATACCAGATCTCTTGGCAGATGCTTTATGTGGTGATTGTGCAACGTGATTCAAGGATTATATTTAGATATTCAATTGACCAAGATAGTACTAGGCAGGTGATACTTCCTTGTGCATAGACTACTCAACGTCTTTAAAGGGTCCCAGGGTGAATGAAGTCCTTTGGACCTGGAAGACAGAGTAAATAGAGAATATGGCCCCGTAACATGACAGGACAAACGTGGTGATGCGAGGGAAAATGATGAGCAGGATGAGAGGCAAGTGGCAGAATCTAAGTGGTGAACAGAGTACAGATTCAGCATTGCTACCTACAAATGCTAGGGAAAATTTGGTGAGCAGAGAAGAATGAAGGTAGCAGAGAAGGGCCGGGTGGCAGCCTCTAGGTTGTGGGCAGAGTAAGAAGGCTGTTGGACCGCCCACGAATGGCAAGCAAATGTGGTGGGAAGAGAACAAATAATGAGCATAAATAAAGGACAAATAGCAGTGTCATAGTAGTGAACAGGATACTCTACATATCAGGATAGCCGTCCACGAATGGTAGCATGAATGTGGTGAGGAGCACAAGATCAGGGAGCAGAATAACTCTCGAGTAGCAGCGGGAAATGTGGTGCTTGGCAGAACCGCACAACTAATCAGAGCGGAGGGACAGGACAAAAGTGGTGAACAGAGAAACCAGGGAGTATCACAGCCAACGAGTGGCAGCACAAACTTGGTAACCAGCGCACAAATAGCAGAATAGACTTCATGGTGGACAAAATCAAGGTGGCGAGCTGGCTGAACTGAACGAAACGGCAGAATAAGGCCGCGTTGCACAATTGAATCATAGGGTTCTTGAGTTCTGATATCCAAAGCTCCTCAACACAATACATATCTGAAGCCTCTTGAAACACGTTCATGTTCAAGCCCGCATATAATAATAGGACAACCCTGCTCATTTTGAAAAAGCAAAAAAGTAATGAGCTGAAGAACCTTGCTAATTCTGAGAAGTGCAAATAAGTAATGAGCAGGGTTCTCCTGCTCATTGAGTAATTCAGCAGTTGCAGACCAAAAGAATGCATGATTGGTCAGATAGTGAGATAAATGCTTATATTCAGATTGACCCTCAACTCCAACAATGACAATGGACAAACAAATACAAAAAATAAATTCTTGGGACCCAGGGTGATGGAAAAGGAAAAGGCCCAACCCGTTATAGTCGTATGATACACAGACACATCTTCTTTTCCCTCCTTCATGTATTCCATGTGCTTCCCTTCCATATCTCACACTAATTGCCCCATCTAATCTACCTTACCGCCATTAACTCCACCGAGCAAGCCATCCTTCTCATCCAACCTAAAGAAGCCTCCTCTGCTCTTCCGCATCCGCCTACGGTAATACATAGCACCTCCAACCAACAGCCCGGCAATTACACCCACTGAAAGGAAGGGATGGCCTGAAATCGCGCCTCGGAACTCGAAGAAGAATTTATCGAAACGGCCGATTGTAGATTTAGGCTTGATTTTTGGTGGGGAGGCCACGACTTTGGGAAGAGTCTCGAGAATGGAGGTCCGGGAAGCCATGATAGAGTTGCCGGTAATGGTGGTGTCCCAGTAGCGGCGGTTCTAGACATATGTTAGCATGAATTGATCAAGAGGAGTTTTCAGAACTTACATCTTCATCATTGATAACAACTTTCTCGCCATCCTTTGCAACTTCAATGCCATAGGTGGTTCGGATCCATCGCTCCCAGAAGACACCATCAACCCATGCAAACCCGACTTCCTTTTGTTCAGACTTGTCCATGTTGATTCGAATGCTCTTAGCTGCTCTCAATGCTCGCTGGTCATTACGGTCTTCAGCTTCTTCAATACGAAGTTGCTTTGAGTCTCTCAATTCCTGTCTCTCACGTTGGAATGCAAGAGTTTGTTTGTCCATCCATTCTAGAGCAGCGCTCTTGATCTCCTTCTTTGCCATCATGAACTCATCTGGGCGCTCACGAGTGAGTATACCGAGAACCACTAGCTTTCCATCCATAACCTCTCGGGAGTTGGTAGCAGTGAGCTCGGGAACGATAGGCAACCAGACGGACTGCATCCAATGAAGGACTTGGCGGAAGTCTCGCATATCCTGGGGCGCCAGAGCGGTGTAGTAAGTTGGTCGACCATCTCTGGAAACCAAAAGTCTCGGCCACGTGGTAATCTTGAAGCGATCGGCGAGAACAGCACTGTTAGTCTTGACCAACTTCGCATGTCCAATCAAGCTCAGAGTTAGTCGTTCCAAAGCGGCAAAGTCTTCGCTGGTAGTTGCGTGGTCGTAGAAATAGACGAAGATGACTTCCTCTGTCTCTTCCATCTCCTTGAATTCAGCCGCATCAACGTCTCTAACACCCTCTCCAGCGTCAATGGCCTTGTTGGCATACGTGACAAAATCGCCTAGTCCTCGAAGGCCCTCATACTCAACTCGCTCACCTCCTCGGAAAAAGAGAATTGTGGGGAAGCCTCGTACGTGAACATCCTTGCACAATCTGCTCTCGACGTCGCAGTTGACCTCTCCAACATTCAATCTACCTTTCATCTCCTTTGCAAGCTGAACCCAATTTGGAGCCATTGCCTGGCAGTGGTGGCACCAGGGAGCGTAGAACTTGATGAACCAAGGATCCTGGGACATGGTAACCGAGTTCTGGAAGCTCTCTGCAGTGAACCCGATGGAGGTACCCAATGGGTTGGGAGTAGTTGCTGGTTTCGTTGGCTTGGTAGGCTTCTTCTTGACTGGTGTAGCCTTCAAAGGCGCGCTTGTTGCTTTCGATTGAGCTTCCTTGGTATCCTTGCTGACTGCTGGGGTCAATTCGGTTACCTTCTCAGTTGCCCCCTCCTCCTTCAATAGGGTCTCCTTCGTCGAGTCGAGATCCACAGCTTGATAGTCTGGGCTGGTTTTATCTCCAGTCTTTGGCAATTTAGGGCCGTCGATGGACCGCGAACCTGGTCGTATTGTTTCCAAGACATCCTCAACCAATTTGCTCAATCCTGCCATATCCTTAGCTCCGCTCTGTCTCTTAATCTCTTCACCATCCTTATAAACCACGAAAGTTGGGAAAGAATTAACATCATGGGCAGAGCATGCTGATCCGAAAGCAATACAATCGAGGTTTCCGAAATGGAAGTTGTAGTATGCGGTGAAAGTGTTCATGGAAGTGGAGGAATCATCTGTCGAGGTGCCTGCTGGGACAGGCTTCGAGGTGTAGTAGTATTCGTAGAGGGTTTGCCATGTTGGCGCGACGTGTATGCAGTGTGCACAGTATGGTCTGATAGCTATTAGCTCTGACTCAAGAGGACCATAATTGCTGACAGAACGTAACGTACGAGTGGTGCTTCACAATCCAATAGCCATCCTTCACGGTGGTGTTGAATTTCTCTCCGTCAATGTCTGTCAACGGCGGTACTGGTATGCCATTAAATATCGTCGGCTCTGGACCCTCCGTAGTGTTCTCTTCTAATGTCTCGCCGGGTATCTCGGTTCCTAGTGTATGTTCGGACTCTGCTATAACTACAGACGCGAAAAGGGCGCCGAGGAGGGAAATTGGTAGGAGACGCATGGTGATAGCTTGCCTCCTTCTCCTGAAGTAGCTTATGTGGCAGCGGCAAAACCGCCGGGGAGTCGATTAGGGTCGTCAATCGCAGAGATCTTCGAGTATGAGAATGGCGCAGTATTGTACAAGTCCCTAGGTCTATCAACGTCGCGATCGCAGAATTGAATAACGAGCGGAAGGGTTGATGGGCCGTCGATCTTTATCGTCTCTGACAATTGTTCCAAAGATGGAACCGCGCACTAGTGGAGCAGGGTTCGCTTACGTAAGTGCATTTGTCTTGAACTTTCGCACGTGATTCAATGCCAACTTCTGCCTCCTTCCTCAAATAGCTCACCATGAACGGTCAGTCTTCATTTAATGATCAGCAACTTCCAGGCCCGAAGTCAGGCGCGTTTATTTCATCGTTCGGGAGTCAGCAGGATCTTCCTTCGCTTCGTGAAGTCTCGAGCAATAATGGAAGAAGCGCTTGATGAACGCACTCGAAAGAGACGTCGACTAGAGGGAGATGATGACCTTGAACCGGATGAAGAGAAACTCCCACGATCTCTAGAGACTCCGATATCTCCGCCTCCTCTTCGTCGAAAGCGACAGTCTCAAAGTCAGGAATCAAGGGCCATGAATTCGCCGTTCCAACTCACATGGATTCAAGACCTGCCGGAGTCCTCGAACAAGGACGCGGTTTCCCTAAAGGATATCTTGGGAGATCCTCTGATATCAGAGTGCTGGGAGTTTAACTATCTACATGACGTTGACTTCCTTATGGACGCATTTGACCCGGACGTCCGGGAACTCGTCAAAGTCAACGTGATCCATGGATTCTGGAAGCAAGAGGACCAGTCCCGTTTGAGGTTAAAGGTAAATGATCGAAATTTCGTCTTATTTTGATATGACCCATTCCTCTCTGCACGAAGACTCTCTTCTTTAATTTTGAAAGTTTTGGATATGTTCTGACTCAAAGTCAAGGAGCAAGCGTCCAAGTATCCAAATGTTACGCTCCGGACTGCATATATGCCGGAAATGTTTGGCACACATCATTCCAAGGTAATTTGTGAATTTTCTGGTACATTAGTACTCGCTGATCTTAGTTGTAGATGTTGATTCTGATTCGGCACGATTCAAAGGCGCAAGTCATCATCCACACGGCCAACATGATTGCATTTGACTGGACAAACATGGCTCAAGCTCTCTGGAGTTCACCTCTGTTACCTCTAATTGATGCCAGCGCTCCGCCTCAGGAATCAGATGAGATAGGCTCTGGATCTAGGTTCAAGGCAGACCTGCTCAACTATCTCCGAGCCTATGATACGAAACGGATCATTTGCAAGTCGCTGATTGAGGAGCTTTCCAAGTACGACTTCTCAGCCGTAAAGGCTGCTCTTGTTGCAAATACTCCTGGAAAACAAGGGATTGAGACCGACTCCAAGACTGTATTTGGTTGGCCTGGCTTGGAGTCCGTACTCAAATCAGTTCCTGTCAAAGGCAAGGAGCCGGAAATCGTTGTTCAGATCTCATCAATCGCAACGCTCGGTCAGAATGACAAGTGGCTTGAGAAGACTTTCTTTAAGACACTTGCTACATCACAGAATGTGGGTAACTCAAAGCCAAAGTTTCGAATCATTTTCCCGACTGCGGATGAGATTAGGCGGAGCTTGAACGGATACCGCTCTGGATCGGCAATTCATACGAAAATCCAGACCGCTGCTCAGGCAAAGCAATTACAGTACTTGAAGCCAATGCTATGTCACTGGGCCGGTGATGGAGCTCAGCACACCGAGAAATCAGACCCAGTCTCTGATGCTGGACGGAAGCGAGCAGCCCCACACATCAAGACTTACATTCGGTTCGCTGACAAGTCCAAAACGACAATCGACTGGATGATGGTGACGTCGGCAAATTTGTCGAAGCAAGCGTGGGGCGAAGCCACCAGTTCTGCAGGTCAAATTCGAGTGAGCAGTTATGAGATCGGGGTTCTGGTGTGGCCGGAGCTCTTTGGCGAGAAGGCTACCATGGTTCCCACTTTCAGAACGGATACACCAGAAGTTGATTCGGAGAAGCATGAAGATGGACTGACTATTGGGGTAAGGATGCCGTATGATCTGCCTTTGGTTCCATATGGCAAGGATGATGAGCCGTGGTGCGCAACGAAGTCATACACCGAGCCCGATTGGCATGGAGTAGTCTACACAGTGGAAAAGAAGTGAAAACGGTAACTGCAGGAAGGAGACACGTTGCATGGAAGGTGTTTCCGGGAATAGCATGTACAGTCGCATCGAGATACCCAGCGAGATTTCGCACTTCAGCATAGAGTTGCCAGAGAATTCCCAAAGCATTGATTTAGCTGAAAAGCCACCGAATCATCGCAATCCTCCCGTGTATGCATCTCCAGGTATCATTCCCTCCGTCCCCAAAATTCCTCAATTTGCCTCATCCTCGTAGTTCTTAAGAACCACCACCGACAGCCTCGGGCTCCTTGTTCGCATCGTATCCGTATTTCTTCTTCATCTCCTCAATCTGAGCCACGTATCTCTTCTTCGCCTCGTCCGCATCAATCTTCTCGTCAACGAGTGCCTGCCATGCCTTTCTCTTGGCCTTGCCCTATATATCAATATGTCAGCACTAATTACCCTTTCACCTTTCCCAGATGCTAATTTGCATTCTACATACCTTCAAGTCGAACATGCCGGGAGCCTCCGACTTGGTGATGTCCTCGCCCATTGCGACCTTGTAGAGTCCTAGTCACTTTCATCAGCCTACAGTGTCCCATTTCAGCTTGATTGCGTCTGCCATACCATAGAGAGACAGCAGGTCCTCATTGCTTGGCTTGCTGGTCAACTTTTTGGAATCCTTGACGGCTTGGTCGAATTCGGCTTCAGACATGGTTGCGGTGGTTTTGTTGAGCGTGCGTTGAGATGCTGACTATCGCAAGACAAGTGTCAGTATTGAGAGGTGAAGCTGTTGGAGAAGAGTTTGGGGTCCTTACGATTTGTTTTAGGGGTTGAAAAGGTGGTCTCGTGGAGTTTGTTGACAGATGTCTATTGTGCGGTGAGATGGGGGATAGCGGGATAGCGGGGGATAATTGGGGAAGTTGGCGGGGCAGATCTTGGTGCTTAGAAGCAAGGATCTCTCGTATTCATGGCCGTGTTTGGCACACGTCACAGCCTTTTCTTCTGTTCACTCCTGCCTATCATGGAGATGTCTCCTTAATATTAGGTCATTCCAAAACAGTGTAGGTATCATTTATAGTTGCTTTCTAAACCTTTTCATGCGTCTTCATACGAATTCGCTTTCTAAAAAGATCCCGAGGAATGGTTGAAACGTCTGTTTGCGCTGTAATTTATTGCCATTTTAGCTTTCAGAGGCCTTTCGCTCATGTTCAAACATTCCTGTATGCAAGAAGCAAGGCATGCAGAAGTGGCTGGCCAGGAACGGTTCTGTCCAGTCTGGCGGGAATAAACGCTTTTTGCTTTTTGTTCTGCTGAACCCACCCCCTTTTTTGCATGTGAAATAACTTGTGGCCTGGGAAAGAAGTCCAGTGACTTTAAAATCTATCGTCTGGCTAATTCATATGCCTTATTTCTATAACCCCGGCTGTTCCAATATCTAGTTCAGGTGGCTTCCTGCTGCCAACTCTTCGATGTTCTTCACGACGATACTCATGGGGTCATATGAGCTCATCTCAGCCTCAAGCTCCTTAGCCCTGGTCTTATACTTCGGGTTCGAAATAACTTCCTCTACAGCATTCCTGAGTGCTTCAGCCGTAGGCGTCTTCGTCCTCAAATTGGCAGCAATACCGCACCACTCTGCTCTCGCCGTCACCTCAGGCTTGTCTTCTCCAGCACCAGCGACAACCATCGGGATCCCATTCGATATGCTGTGTTGGAAAGCACCATAGCCACCATTAGAGACGAACAGGGCACAGTGAGGGAGTATCTCATCGAATGGGACGAAATCTTCCACCTTCACGTTCGCAGTAACGTGCTTCTGTATTTCCTCGGGAATTGAAGCGCCCTTGATACCCAAGGCAACGACGAGCAGTGTGTTCGGTCGGTCTTTCAACGCCTCCATGAGAGGTATCGTGAGGTCTGCATAATTCAAGGCAATCGTGCCCTGGCAAACGAACACAATGTCTTTCTTTCCGTTGTTCTCAAGAATGTCCTCCTTCCACCAACTCGGCGGATTCGTCATCGGGTCTCTGTTCCCCTTAGGCAGGCCTCCCGTGAACCGAAGAGTGGAAGGGGCATCAGTTCTTGGATACTCCACACTGGGAATACACATCTGCAGAAAGCGGTCGGGATATGTGTAACAGGCATCCGCGAAGGCATCGTCGCAATCCTGAGCACCAAGCTCATGGAGAATTCCTATCCACTGTTTCTGCGCCTTTCCAAAGAATGCTTCCGAGATCTGGGCAGACATCGCCTTGTACTGTGCTCTCGCTTCAGCTGAGTTTTCAGGTATGATGCCGGGCCCAAATGGAGCACAGTCCACACTCGACAAGACCATGGGAATTATACCCAGGCCCATAGTCGCAGTAGGTCGTAGGCCTCTTGCACCTTTCGTGATCGGCAATGAACCAAAGAAGGCACTCTCGCTGATCTGGATGATCTGTCTGTTGGGGTCCTTCTCCTTCAGCATCTTCATTGCTCGCTGAAGAGCGGCAAACTGATCTGGAACGGGCCCAACGAAGAAGTTCTCCATGTCGAATGAGATTTGGGCTGGGCCTTCAGGCAGAAGTTTTCTGTGTGCCCATTTTGTCTC
>AYLM01000084.1:0-85964 GCA_001625345.1 Cairneyella variabilis | reverse complement strand
TTTTTTTTTTTTTTGGAGTAGAGGAGGTAGAGACGCACCCTTTCCTTGCAAAGGAACATATGTGCAACCCACTTCTTCGAATAATTTCTGGTAGTGGCTAGCAGAGACAAAAGTCACTTCATATCCGCTGGAAATGAGTAACTTTGCAATTGCTCGAATAGGAGCCAGATGGCCATAAATGGGCGTGCAGCACATCAAGATGAGAGGCTTCGTAGACGCCATTGTTAATGATCACTGTTTGAAGTTGGAATTTCGAGGAGAAGGGACAGCCTTATCAAATCCTCACTTGGTGGGGAAGAATTCAGTCTTATATATGTCTTGGCTAGGGTCACCATTTGCCGCCTGAGAGTTATTTAACATCTTCTAGAGCTGATTGCCAGGGGCGGGAGCTCGAGCTCCGAGCGCTTGACATCAACTGGGTCACCAAATCAGGTCTTATCGTCTGAAGCGCTTCACGTATCGCATTCGTGGGTCTAGGAGCAGTTTCCCTAGTGCAATCATCGATGTTCTCCTCTACAATCGTTCTGTCGTCCAATTACAATTCTTCTACCGAAAAAGGACCAATGATGAGAAAGATCTGACGTAAGGATCCCAATCCATCTACCGCGGTAGCGATTCTTGCTATTTCTTAGGGCTGAGTGGTGGTGAGCACTTGTCCCACTCTAGGAAAGACGGTGCGCGGTGCAGGAGATTTGTTTTGTGTCGACGATTAGCGGTTCGCTTCAGCGTCAGCAAATACGAAAGACCCACTGAAGATCTCTTAAAAGTACTTCCAGAGTGTAGGTGCGGTGGCCGGCCACTCCAGCTCAGGTAGCCTACGCCACAATTACAGAGTTGCTGATAGGATTAAATTTAGGCCCCTTCACCTCTTCTCATATAAAGTTTCATAACGAATTTGTTTAATATATCCTAAGCGAGAGGCTCTCACCGGCCCCCAGACGCCCGACTAACCCTAACCATTAACCCTAACCTCCGCCTTTGGCGACACCTAGCCTTAACTAACCCTAACCCTAAAATACGTTTTAGATATTTAATAAATATTTTCAAATTATTTAATAAATAGTTATTAAATATTTATTAAGTATTCTCCTCTCTTAAAACATTATTTAGCATTAAATTAGCACACAATAAACATTCATTATATACTTACTATATATTTAATAAATAGTTATAGAAATTAGGCCACTTGAGGTTTTACTATATAAAATTTTTAACGTTGTAAATTGAGCGATACGCCACCTGAGCTGGAGCGAATGTTGAGATGAACGATGCTAAGGACACTAGTCCCGCTTTTTACTTCAAGAGAGCTCGCAGGGGAAAAGAACATCAACGCGAAAAAGCATGAGATGACTAACACGGAAGAATTCTTTGTTTGAATGGCATGCTGCATGAGCTGGTGTGAACGTAAGCACCAAGAAGAATCGCTGGATTCCAGTTTCAGACAGGACTAGATATATGGGAGCTAAAGGCCTCTTGCTCCTTGAGCTGACACGCCTTCACATCCAATATGATAATTGGCTTGTGCGTGTGATGAGGTCTACTTTGGGAAAGAGACGGCATAATTTCAGACGTTTGGCCGGGTCAGATCCGAATTTAAGCCACAACGGCCGCCGCTGTAACGCTGTAGGGTTGCATGACTGTCCTTCGTCAGCTATGGCTTCTTGAGGTAGATTTGATTGATCATGATCGATCATGGTATCGAAACCACAGCTTCCATTCTCACTGCTCGCAGAATTCGTCGACTATACTGTTCTTCGTCTTCCAAATTGGCAGTTTTATCACAAGACGCCTGAATAGTCCGTGGGAAGAGTGATACTCACCGCCCTTCTCTACACCACCAAACAGCCGCCACCAGCTTAATCTCGCAACATGAAAGCTCAGAGCAGTCAAACAGACTATCAGTAGAGCAGGCGTGGTGCAAACTTCCAAGAATATGGGTGGCGCACACCTTTTAGTATCTGATGAGCTGTCGCTTGCTCATTTGCCAATGATGCTGAGCTAGGGCTTCTCCTCCATCGTGTTTTTGGGGTTCATGCGCTTTAGATGGATATTGAGTTGAATTCCGCATATCTTGGCCTTCTTTTCCCGCATGAGTGGCTTTCCTTTGTTGTTGTCGATTTCTGGCTGCTGTCACTTTTCTTGAGAGGAAGTGGGCAGCCGATGGAATTCATCAGATACTATCCCGCGCGGGGCTAGAGTTGCGTGCAATCTATGGTTCAAACTTGAGACTCTCCCGAACTCGATTGCAGAGTGCAGGATTGTGACAAATGGTTTTGGTATCATGTCGTTGTGCTTGGATGAAGCTTGTCCGAATTGGAGGTGAGCCATTCCTCAAGGTTCTAATGGAACCTTGATGACGAAGGAACAGTTCACCTGACCTCCCGCTTCGGTCGAGGTACAACGAAATGACACGAAATGGCCGTCAAATCTTTTTGTGCGAGAGTGTGGAAAGAAGACTCGGGAAAGTGAGGGGGAATGAACTCAGTGTATCTTCCAATTCTCACAGTCCAGAGCTCACCTCAGGGGTAATAACTGTACTCGTCGAACAGGACGATACTTGAGTCGAGCAAAGTCGCCGACTCGAAAATTCTCAAAAACGTTGCGGACCCTTAGCGACATCAACAGAAAGCCCTTGAGATCAACGGATATGTCCAGTATATTTGAAGGATTTATCAGTGCTAGGAACTACCTTGATCTCGAGCGACGAGGCGACGGTTTCTACGATGGAGGTCCCGGTATTCTCATCTTTGGGATTCTGTGTGGAGCTTCTCCACAGTGTTGCTTCAACGTTTCGTTTCGGATCCTTCTGCACGCGATGGATGTCGAAATATGGGAAAGTAGTGTGCATTTGACAAGGGAGAGCCCTCGGCATTTGGGAGACCTGGTCGCTGATACCGCAAGAAACAGCAAGAACCAACGCAGCGACCTCACCCCTCGAGACGCAAGGAACGCACAGAGGTGTTGACGAGGCTTCTCGAATTGGGTGCAGGTATTGACAGGCAAGAAACTTTCCCAGGAAATGACAAATGACTCTCGATATGACTTTTCCAATCATGTGAGCGGATAAGGTACTACCCAGCATCGAGTATATTGGCCAATATCTCCCATCAGATAGCATCTCAGAGTCCAGACTCAGCCGCTTAGAAAGCAAAGCACACACGGGAACAACGGCCACGAATCCACTACTTCGGGACACTCAACAGTTCAGCTGTGGCTTGCCAATCACGATAATGTAGGAGGAATGTTACAACAAACAAAGTGAGACATTGAACGGTGAGAGAATAGGAAAGTGGTTTTAATTTGACGAATTCCAAAAATTTAAGACACAATCCCGAAGCTTCGGGTCGAGATGCAGCCCCAGCAAGCCAATACGGACCCAGAAAACACCGAATGCTCCGGACCACGAGGACTCTGAGCCGCCGGGGATGCAGGATTGAAATGAAAGGTAAAACACGTGGCTACAAATGAGATGGGAGAGATGAAACAGAGCCAAAAGAACGTCACCCCGACGATGTTTGCTTTAATTTCATGATTCAAATGGAATTTGTATCGCCCGGATCCCGACTCGGTGAGGATATGCATGGACTCTGCATCCCAACTCTAGCCGGTCCACCCGGCGTCAAAGAGCCTCGTGACGGCAACTTCGTATAGCATGGTTGAGGTTGTACAACATTAGGTTACTGCAAGATGTGTGCAGATGGCAGGTGCAGGTGAGGTGAGATGAGGTAGGCAGCCATGATAATCGGCCCAGCCCGAACGACACGAAAGGCACGAACCGTCCATCCGAGATCAATTTAGCATCCCGAATGCAACATGAAGCTCCCGTTTCTCCTTTCCCCTCACCGAGACCCCTGGAGGTCAGAGCAGGCGTCGCGGCGGTCATCCGGAATGATTAAACCCTCTGAAGTGTCGAAGTGGAAGCTTTCCCTATCTACAAGTATCACCATCTGTGGACCCTTGTATCGTATCACGATACGCCGGAACAGCCAGTTATTTTCAATATTTTTTCTTCCCAATTTCCACACTTGAGACAAATCCAGAAGATCGTGATCCCTTCGCCCGGCTTCAGCGAATCGTTCTGCAGAGGCATGTTCTCAGCTGGCAACTGCATAATCTGACACTGGAGAGTGCGGGCAAACAATCCCCATCAATACACGCACCACAATCCGTAATCGTCAATGCAGACGCATATCAGCACCACGCAATCTACGGGCCTTCCATCGAAGAGGGGAAAGAGGGGAACAGTCAAGGTACGCCCCAATCATCCGTGGATCTGCATCTCCAACAGTCACGCGCGTCTATTTCGATGTTCAGTGAGCGTTACGAGCCAACGCCTTAGGAGCACATATGCATGGCGATATCATATCAGGGGCTACGGTCTTGGAAGTTGGAACAACTTTCTCGCTCCCCCGAGCTTCTATGGGCAGACTCGTCCTTCTAAAGCTTCTCTGTGGTGGAACACGACTATCAACCATGCATCATATCCCATAGCCAACCAAAAAAGTAAATCAAAATCACAAGCCGCACATCATCCATATCTTATGTGACGTATCGAATTCTGGTCTTATTCAGCAGACGTCTCGGGAATCATCTTGAAGGGTTCTTATTGAGGTCTTATCCCTGAGCGTGGGGGATGCCCTGTCTTTTTCCCCTCCACCCATATATGTGCTCCACACCTCGACTCAATTATCGTGAGTCTTCACTTCAGACAGCCTCACTTTTGGCACTTTTCCCTACCCTCGGTTCACCGATTATCTTACTTTCTGCACGAATACGGGACAGTACAGCACAGTTTGAGTACACCGCTCCTCCCTGGATCCCTGAAGCAAGGAGCTGCTGCGTGAAGCTTCGGGCCGTAATATTGTTCTCATCGACAATTTGACAACGGTGGTGCTCGTCAGCCAGTTTATGATCCGTGCATTTGCACTGCATTTCGTCCCGAAACCTGGCACCTGGCGGCATATTAATTGATCTGCTTCGAAAAATAAGGAAGAAAGTGGGGTTGAACAGCTGATGCTTGTCTTGGCTGTGCGAGGCGAAACGTGAGGTAGGCGGAATAGGAGAAGTATATATGCTGGGCTTGGCTGGCCCTTTCGAAGTTATTCAGAGCAAGAAAGCCTCGATCTCACTACATCTGATTTCAAGTCACTTCCGGTCATAAACATTCACGCATTTGAGTCCTTCAGCCACACTCACATCGACGAATAATAAAATACAATCATTTATATACAAAGCATTATCCAACAATATCGATCTATCTTGGAGTATAAATACCAAGTCACACACTCTTGGATATCATCATCGACCTCATATTTCAAGTCCATCTCAAGAGCCTACTACATCTCACCTACTACCTTCACCAACCCACACGCTATACCAACAATACCCAAAATGGCCGTCACCGAAGTCAAGCCTCTCGTCATCCACTGCTGCGGCTACTGCTGCAAAGCTGAAGAGGTCGGAAACCACGATCAGTGCGGCTGGTGTGATGTGACCGACTGCCTTTAAATCACCTCACTTCTTCCAACACTCATCAACAATAAAACCGAAATCCTCAAGAAATACCACCATCACCATCATGTTTCCCCAAATTCCAACATCTCCACCGCCTCGGTGATTCTTCCACCACAGCCGCCACATCTCCACCCATTCTTTTTTCAGTCATTTCATCGATACCCTGCTATCTCTAGCGCTTTACGATCTCAAGCTGGCATCCTCAGTTCTGCTTTATTTCACGGAGTTCTCATTCCGTTATGTTTCTGGGCGCTGGGCAGGAAGGATAGCAAGGTCGGACTTTCATGTACAGATAGGGAAGGTCGGGGAAGCACGGGCATTGGGATTTTCGGAGTCTCAGTTTGAAATTTCACTCTCAGGAATTTTTTGCCTCCGCCGATCACTGTGGTTTTGGCAGGACGGGACGGGACGTTGGGAAAGCATGGTACGGGGAAGCATGGTGCGACGTTATTTATGGACACCATTTAATGTTTCAATGGATCCCTATATCAATTATCTCTCTGATAATACCACACATAATCGCGCCCTTTCTCAGATTCAAGCTCAAATTCCCAATCCCGTGCTCAAGGAGAGCAAATAAGCCTCCTCGCCTCTAACGCCGTTTCCTGGTATCGTACCCCGCTAACCTTCTCGCTTCATTCAAATATTTCCCTCATGCAGCTCGCAAGAATTACTACTCACATCTATGCACCCAGCGTCAGGAACACCCCCGAGATCGCGCTCTTATCATACTTCACATACTTCCCCTTCCCCTTGTCAACCTCATGATACCTATCCCAGAAGCGGCCATACAGTGGCTCAATCATCTGCTGAACCTGCCTCGCCAACATCTCCCTCACGTCCCGCTCCATATTCAGACTCTTGTGCTTCGCGACTAGCTCATCGAAACTCTGGTTAAAGAGCCTGAACTTCTCTTTAATAGCATCCTTATCTTTGCTGCTAAGTCCCTTGAGAATGGCTGCCGAGTCAATAGCAGCAGCTGATCCAGACGGCGGACGCTGCGATCCACGGTTCGTGTACTGCACGTCGAGGAGATGAGTCGAGGGCTCACGCCACGCCATGGTATAAAGCTGAGCTCCTGTTTTGCGCCATTTATCGATATCGGCCATGCGGCTTGCGAGGAGGGGTTGCAGGTCCGAGTTTCGGATCATGCGATCGACGATCGTGGCGTTATTGGCAATGAAGACGCCCAGGGTAGGTTTTCCTTTTAGGAGTGGTTTGGCTTTTTGGTCGAGGGCGGTGAGGAGCGTGTCGATTGTGTCGATGCTGTAGTGGGCGAATATTTGCTTACCGTCGGCGCCGATGTCGAAAGAGCTGAGAGTTGGGATCTGCTCGGATGAGTTGTTGGTTCCCGCGAGGGTTTTCCAGCCACCATCGCCGATGGAGATCATGATGCTGGATATTGGGGGTAGGAAGTCAACCATGGTTTGCAGTCGAGTCATGGTGTCTGCCGTAATAGTCACTGCGGCGCCATCGGCCGGAATGGCTGGTAAGTTGGCTATCCGCTGGCGTGTGTCCTGGAGCAATTCGGCCAGGGAGGACTTTGCTGTTTCGCGGACCGGCTTCAACGCTGCCGCAAATGATGGCTTAAGTTCTCCTGTTCTAGACTCCATGTTCGAAGACAGACTCGCCATGATCTGGACAATCTCGTAAGCTAGATAGCAGTCCGTAGTAAGGTTTGACTTGATATGCGAGTTCAATTCTCGAAGAGTCCTGCCAAGCTCCGAAATGGCCCCCTGGCAAGTCAGGTTGAATACCTTGCTCCATTCGTCCCTGGAGAATAATGCGCAGATATTATCGTACTCGGCGATAAAAGCGCCCTCCATAGCCTTTGCATATGATCCTATGCCATTTGTTCCTTGACGGTAGATAGCTTCAGGTGACTTCTTCTTCGCCGTATTGATTGAGGCAGCAGCCAGATTCTGCAAAGTTGCTGTAAGATATGGTCCTCGAACACTAGCATATGTCTGCAACATGGGAGAATCTCCAGATCCAGATTGCCTAGTGACCGAGGCTATATAGGAATTGATCAGTCCCAGTCGGGTTGTCTTGTCTTGTGAGAGCATAGGGAACGCCTTATCCTTCGTAATGTAATGAAGAGGTTCGATGGGTCTCGACTCATCCGCAAGTAATCTCTGAAAGTGTCCTTCCAATTGGGTATTTCCCGACTTGAGCAATCTTGTGAGATCTGCCACCGCCTGCTGGTTCGACCGCAGATTCGTTTGCTGCAATTCGGAAAGTGCTTTGCTCACCCGCTTGACAGAATTGAGGAAATTCGCCAGGCCCGCCTTTTCGGGACTACAGAAACATCAGTCGCCGCATCCTTAAAAATGGCAAAAATTACTGACCCTTTGCGGATGATGTCCTCCTCATTGCTCTTAATGTCCGACGGTTGCCGAATTCTCTCAATTGCTGAAAGCACTCCATCGATATCTGCCAACAATTAGAAACAGTCCTTCCCGATAAGGCGCGAATACTAACTTGTCCCCAGGACTTGAAGTCGTTGGGTATTGCCGTAGAGAGGTCCGATGGCTTCCTGCACACTCTTCCCGCTGCCTTCCAGCCTTGCGAGCGATGCGGCGAGTTTGGTGTTTAAGATGCGAGTCTTCTCCAGCCTCGAATTCAGCACCTCCACCTCTGCCCGTGCCTCCTCATCAGCAGCTTGTCGTGAGCCCAGACCCAAAGCCATTGTCTCCTCCTGATGCTTCAATGACCAGACTTTCCGTCCGAGCGGGAAGATGTTAGAGTCGGGCATCGTGACGATGAGCATGCGACACACTAGGCTGTTTCGGGCCTTGGCAGGGCTGTCCTTGGACGTTTACGTTTTGAGGGTCGAGAACCTCAAGATTTCCCAGAAGAAATTATTTTGTCAGAATCGGTGCATATTAGTAGATTGATCGAAGAGTTTCTGCTATGAAAGAGAATTTCCCCTCTTTTTGAATGTACTTTCTCTCCTGGGCGGTAATTCGCTCTCCTGGCTCGACCGTTCATCGAACCTGCTTTTCCTGGAATCCAATCCGGCCCCCGAAGCGGCCTCGAATCATTTAAACTCTGCGGTCCCTGACTCCAACATGGAATTCACTGGATATTGTGGAATTACCGATATCTTACAAGCCAGGGGATAGAAGACTGCCGATAAGTATTCAGGTAACAACCAGGAGGAATCACCGCACTGAACCTTAATCACTGGAGGGATATCTGGACTGGCAGAATTACACCTAGTTCTTGCTCCATCATTTCGACGAAGGCGGCCAGGTTTGGAGCTGCTATGAGAATGATTGGCCCTCGATCAATTCAGAGAAGACATCCTCACCCCATTTCTTTTCACTTGTATCTAGGTGGAATGCAGGTGCTCGAGGAGATCGGATGAACTTCGCACCGCCACACATCCCCAAATGCAGCCACAACGCTAAAATGCGGGTCTCACATGGCAGAAACTCGATTCCGATGTCACCCAACTTTTTTCGTATGGAATTTTCTTCCCAGCACGGAGGCTTTCCTCCTGCATCTCCGCCACTCGTTTACTGATGTGTGCTTACTCTTTGAAAGGCAATTGTGCCTCGTTCGTTCACTATGTCCTTCACAATGCTTCGAGGCGTGGCGCATTCAAACCGGCGGGTGTTTACGGCCCAGACTCGAATACAGGCCAGCAGCAAGATAACGAGTACACCATGGCAGAACCACTGGATCCTTAATGTCAAAGCTCGCTGCTTGTTCATGAAGACGAAGAAGAAGCCAAAATCCAAGATGACATCCTTATCCCGGGCTACAATTCTCGGAGCCACCTCTGTCGTTTTAGGTACCTACCTCACATACGTCCTCTACCAAAACGATCATATACAGCCATTACCTCCTACTCATCTGCGAAGCGAGATCCGAGCAGATAGAGAAAGGCAATATTTATTGGAAGAAAGAAACGAAAAGCTTGCTACCGAAACTACCGAAACTACCGAAACTACCGAGTCCCTCTCCGCGCTCCCTTTCCAACAAACTCAAGAAGCATCTGAGGCTTCCACGGGAGACACGGCATGGGCAAGCTTCACCACCAAATTTGCAGTATTCTCCTCGATTTCAGAGACATGGGGCTCCGTGACGGATAAGATTGTGGATTTCATCGTGCCAGAATGGGCCAAACTTTTGCCGGACTACATCTACAAGTTGCAAAGGGAGCTTTCAATGAACCCAGGATCTTTGGCGGCTGAAATTTGGGATGAAGCACATGATCCATATATCAACCCTGAGATTGAGTACTCGGCAGCTGTGAGAGTGTCTAGTGGCCTCTGTGACGAGGAGAAGGACTTTCTGCAAAGGCGGAAAAAGAGGACGACCGAGGCGCTGGCTAAATATCTGGGAATACCCCAGGAAGAAGTACATCCTGATGATGTTCCATGCATTGCCATGGTAGGTTCTGGTGGTGGATTGCGTGCGCTAGTTGCCGGTACAGGATCTATGCTGGCAACAGGGGAAGATGGGCTCTTCGACTGTGTGACCTATACTGCCGGCGTTAGCGGCAGTTGCTGGCTGCAAGCTCTGTATCACTCTTCGCTTGGGGCCCGGAGGCTGGATAAGATGGTGGATCATCTGAAAGCTCGCATTGGGATCCACATTGCTTATCCACCTGTGGCTCTCTCAGCCCTGAATTCAGCGCCAACAAATAAGTTCCTCCTAAGCGGCTTTGTGGAGAAGCTCAAGGGAGACCCAAACTCTGAATTCGGGCTAGTAGATGTCTATGGTCTGTTGCTCGCAGCACGACTACTGGTCCCGAAAGGCGAAGTTGGCGTGGATGATAGGGATCTCAAGATCTCAAATCAGCGAGACTACATCCAGCATGGCGAGCATCCAATGCCTATCTACACCGCGGTACGCCACGAGATTCCAATAATCGATGAGACTTCTGAGGCTGAGAAAACCACAAACTCCCCATCAGAAGAGACGAAGGCAAAAGCAAAAAGGGAGGCGTGGTTCCAATGGTTCGAGATCACGCCCTACGAAATGTTTTGCGAGGAGTTCGGCGCCGGCATTCCTACTTGGGCTATAGGTCGGAGGTTTGAGAATGGCAGAGACCTGGCTTATGACGAGGATGGGCGCCGTGTTCCAGAGCTGCGGTTACCATTACTTCTGGGACTGTTCGGCAGTGCGTTCTGTGCCACACTCGCACATTACTACAAAGAAATCAGACCCCTTGTCAAAGGCCTTACTGGATTCAAGGGCATTGATGATCTGATTGAAGAGCGCAATGATGATCTGAGCAAGGTCCATCCGATCAATCCAGCTTCAATTCCCAATTTTGCATACAAAATGGAAGGCAGGCTACCTGAGACCATACCGGAAAGTATTACCAAGAGCACTCATTTGCAATTGATGGATGCTGGGATGTCAAACAACTTGCCCATCTACCCTCTTCTTCGACCTGGCAGAGACATTGATATCTTAATAGCATTTGATGCTTCTGCGGACATCAAGACTGAAAATTGGCTGTCAGTAGCGGACGGCTATGCTCGCCAGCGTGGCATTAAAGGCTGGCCTATTGGTGTGGGATGGCCCAAGCCTACAGATGCGGCTCAAAAGGCCGCGGGACAGCTTGATGATGCGCAAGCTATATCAGCAGCTGATGCTGATTCTAAGCTTGAAGATGCGAAGGCAGAGCAGATCGAGCATCCGACAGAAGTCGAAAAGAAGGGCGCGAAGGCATCGAACAGCACTGACACGGATGACTCTGGCGATCTTGGGTACTGCACGATCTGGGTAGGCACCACGCAAGAACGATCTTCTTCAGTCGAAGATGTCCCATCCAAGGCAGTCAAGGAAGATTGGCAATTGATGGAGCCGGATGCTGGTATCGCAGTCGTCTACTTCCCATTCTTGAGCAACCCGAAAGTCGAAGGCGTTGACCCAGCCACGAGCGATTACATGAGCACATGGAACTTTGTATATACGCCCGAGCAAATCGACAATGTTGTTGCCCTTGCGAGGGCCAACTTTGAAGAGGGCCGGGAACAGACGAGGAGATGTGTGCGAGCAGTCTATGAGAGGAAAAAGAAGAAGAGGCAGGATAGAGAGGGTGCGGAGAAAGCAGAGAGGTTTAGGAGGAAGGTAAGGTTAGGTATTGTGGGAAAGAAGGGAGAGGGAGATCACTTCCATCTTACATGAAGTCATGATGACCTTTTAAATCTACCCGTGGGGTACGCATGAAGGTTTGCAGATGCTTCCCAGACCTATTACGGCATGCATATGCTGTTGGAGTAAAATTGTTGGAAGTACGCACCTGCATCTCACAGCGAATTCTCTGGATTTCTGTATCGTGGATGCAGGGAGAGGGCTCGACCGCTTCCATCACATGAAGTTCCTCGAGCTTCCACGAGGAACCTCGTGGTGGAGGCAATGGTCCGGGTTTTATGCCAGGCCACGTCGGCTCGGCAGCGTGCAGCTGAAGCGCCTACATCAGGCCTCGCACCTCAATAAGTAGTATCGTGAGTAATGTATGCTTCACCTCAAAAACTGAGGCTAAATGGAGAATCTTTGAAGCAAATGCAATCTCCATATGCTTCAATAGATGGCCAAGCCGGCTCTCTCAGACTTTGGATCGGCAGCTCCCGCACTGCTAGAAATTGTGGCGGTTGATCGACGTGTCATGGCGGAACGCCTCTCTTGGCGCACCCCTCAAATCTCGCGTTCGTGGCAGAATAGTAGTACTGTACTGTAATCCACGACGCCTCAGAAAGTATCGAGAAGTGCTTTTGAAAAAGAGAATTGCAAAAGTATGAAAAATATAACGACCAATCTATCAATCATGAATGAAGAATTGAAAATTCAGGGTGGACTCCAAGATACGGATCTTTATGACGTAGATCCAGTACGCTGGAAATAGCAGTTTTGTCTTGATTGTGACGTTCTTTTCTCCACAATCACGAATGTCCCCATTTTAGTGTGCGGTGCTGGGCCGGGCTTGCGGGCTCGCGATGAAAAGGGGCGCTTGAGGGTCGTTTTCTTTTCTTTTGCTGCTGTTGCTGTCATAAGATTCTATGGCGTGATAGTCTGCTGAAGAAATGTACAGAAGAGAAAGATGCAGGTCTTAGAAGGCGCGTGCAATAAAGTAAGCTACATATGTATGAGTAGAAAGTGAATAGTGTTGAGTCGCTAGAGAAAGCCAGTGATTCGTTTCCTGTGGCAGGGGTTCCCCGCTGAAGACCCTACCTCCGTAGATCCGGCTTCTGCGGTTCCTGGCCAAGTCGGTCGGTTACTGCAACCTCAATAATTGCATTTTATGCAGCGACGCGTACAACTCCGCTATGTTCTCTCGCCTTGAATGCGACTGCATCATGATATGAAAGCAATTATGAAAGCAATTATGACCCATTCTGTCGTTTGTGCCAGTAGAGAAGGCGGCGAGTCGGAGTTTGTTGCAATACGAAGAATCGTCACTTGTGTTCAGCTCGGGCTTCCTGAACAGCCTCACAGTGTCTCATGACGGAGAGCGAGCTGGGCAAACAAAGCGCCTCCGATCCTGCTTCCAAACGCAGTAGCTTCTTCCGGAGACAAACCTCGCAGCTGTTCTTCTCATTATTTGCTCGTCTCTAAGAATTGGCCGTGTCGTGTCTTAAAGTCGGACAACCATTGTCCAAGCTGGCAAGCCACCCACACGCTAAAACAGTGGATGTGGAGCCTTCGTTTCTACACCGCACCACCCCAAGCGACAAGACAACACGGAATACCACTACTGTACCACGCTCGTTTGATATATAATATTCTGCCGCCCCGGACACCCAGTTGTGGGAAGAAAGCCATTCGACAATAATGAGAAAAAGAATTGCATTCTTCTGCAGCTGATTGTACGGGGCTCCGGCACATTCAGTCGTTCATCCACACTCGTTCTTTCTACCACGAATACCCTACGACCCGCATGAACTTCTCTTTCGAGAGAATATCCAAAGCAGAATCAGGCTACATGTTCCAGCACAATCTGCTGCCGTGTGGACCTCAAGAAAGATTGCTAAAATCTCCGACACTCCTCCTTCATGAGCTACCAACGATCCTTCCTCAACACCAGAACCACACACAAGTTTGAGCAATCATGAACACCAAATCCCACCTGAAGCGGAAATCCAAAACAATCGACCTCGAAATGACTCCATCACTGGCCCTACCAACCTGTTCCGCTTCAGCGTCCTCCTCCTTTGACGAATCCTACTTCACCAAAACCTACGTCCCGCTCTCCTCCCTTCCCACACCACCACTCTCCTCCCACTCCAACGTCAGCACCCGTCAGACCAGCCCCGAGACCTTTTCCTTCCCCGGAGAAGTCCTCGATCCAGATCTACTCGGTAATTTTCCTTCCCCAAATTCCTTGCATACAGCCTGAATACCCATATATTGACAAGATGCAGGACCCGCTATTCACCTAACGAACCTGATTCCCTCCTCAACTTCCCTAACCGCCGCAAGCGTCCCATTGGTCCATGCCATACTCACGCGAGCATCCCTCCCTCTCGAGATCGTAGCGTTGGCTGTCTGCATTCTCGACTCGCTAAACTCGCGGTTCGCTCTCCAATGGCGGAAAGGATGTCCGCTCTCCACAATCACCGCTTCCACGTTCCCTACCACATACCGGAAACAACACATCGACTCCCTGCACCCCGAGCTCATCGTGCTGTCCGCTCTCATCCTCGCCCAGAAATTCGTCGTCGATGAAGAAGGACTCCATACCAAAGACTACGCTTCCGATTGGGGCAAGGGCCTCTGGACCTGTGCTCAGATAAACTTCACGCAGTGGGCTATGTTGGAGAATCTCGGGTACCGACTACTCCCGTTATGGGACGAAAAACTCATCCTTGAAGCACTGGAGGATATGGAGCGTGCGGGAAGACAATATGAACCTCAGATTTGTAATGTAGAGGAGGATGAGGACTGGGAAGCGGATACGTGTTTTAGGAGTCTTGATGGTGTGGATGTTGCAAAGGAAGTGAAGATGAGTACAGGCAAAGCGGTAATAGGCGTAGGCGACCAATTGACGCCTGTCGAGACGCCGGTGAGCAAGAATATGAAGAGTCTGACGAGGGACTTGGCGGCGGAGACGAGGAATGCGTTTCAGGTCAGCAGTGGAGGGAAATATCCCGAACTACCCGATCGCACGAGGGTGCCGTTTCCGGCGTATATCGATCCGGTCGTTGTTCCGAGCCTTGATTTGGGAGTTTAATGGGTGAGGGAAGGGAGAGGGATGGTTATGGATCATGAGATTGACAGATGGGATGAGAGAGGTGCATAATGATTCGGCGCTGCTTGCTTGCTTGCTGCATAGCGATGGAGTTTTATACCACCATGCCTAGTTTGAAATTTAAACCTTTCCCACACGCATATACACACACGCACACACACACACACTCTCTCTATCCTTGCTCAGTTCTTTACATAAATGTTCGCCGCACTCTTCAGTTATATTGACGCTGTCCGACTGCTTGCTAGGTTCTATTCTACCGCTGTGGGAACTTTTAAGGCGGCCAAACTTGGCAAGATACATGAGCACATCAATCTTCTTCAAATCTTCTACTGAGTATCATGGACTAATTCTTTCCTCCGTTTAAAGTAATTTGAAGATTTAAAACTGGGGGTTAGCATGGAGGGTGCGATGTGCAACGAAATTGGAAGAGCTATAGTTTTGGCTTGTGTCTTGTAATGACAGTGTTGAGCATGACTGGAAATAATGCCGACTATATTGGATTATAACGGAGAAGCAGAATCTATGCTGCATAATCCCTTTCTTTTTCTTTGACTGCTTTCAATCTGCCATAGTACTATCCTTTATTTGAATAATTTCTGCTCAGCCACCACCTCAATGCTGCCAGTCGTGTATCCATCCACGAGAGCTAAAGGCTTGTGTGGCTGCTGTATATAGCGTTAAACTAGTCATTGATCCTCACTTCCCTTATCATCACTTTAAAATAAAGTCCTTAGGACCATAATTTAATCCTATATTATTGAACTCCAAGTGCTGAGACGAGTTTAATGGTGCTATTTCTTTTGTACTTAGAGGTGGTTTGAAAGATCATGTTTTTGATGGGGTTTCCTACTACTCGTGTATAGGTATCTTGGAAATATATTAAAACTTGGGAATAGGAAAATGAGGAGACTCAGGTGTGATGCTGCCATCTGTCTTTTGTTAACCACTTTATTAGTCTGGCTTCACATGATGGACGCTGCTCCACCTCAGAGGCGGCACCTCTTCGCTCTGTCCACCATGTTATTTGCATCTTTCAATTGTGGTAGGCCATTCTGCTACTTTTGTTCTGCTCACAACGTTTATTCAATCTCTGTCTTGTGCTAGTGGTGAAGCAAAGTCCATAAATGGAAAGCAGAAAAATCTGCCAAAGGACACTAACACTCGTTGATTCTTTTCTGCCATGGGGGGTCTGTTCCGCATATTGATTCTGCTCTGTTCACCTCCTCCATTCCGCCTATCGTATGGTCTGTTCTGCCATCCTACTCTATTCACCACCTCGCTCCCGGCATTCATAGATGGAAACGCCGCCTCCTTCTCTGTCCACTACATTGACATTGTCACTCATGTCTCATTCTGCTACCTCAATTCTGCTTGGCCATTTTCACCACATTTGCTTCGCCATTCGTGGGCGAGGATGCTGCGTCTATCTCTTGTTCACCACTTTTAGTCTGCCACTCGGGTCTAGTTCTGCTCCCTTAATTCTGATCTGCTCTGTTCGCCACATCTTCTCCGCCATTCGTTGGTGTCAATACTGCCTCTGTACTCTGTCACCACTTGGTTCTGGCATCCGCCTCGCATGCTGCTCATTGTTTAGAGTCTACTCACCACTTCTGCATAGCCATTCGCTCAGATCTATTTTATTTTGTCTCCTTCCTCACAGCCATTAATCTGGCTCTCGTGCCAGTGGTAGAATCCAGAGAGATAAGACACAAGGTATCTGCCATCAGCAGCACAATCACTTTCACAAAACTTCAAACCACAAGGGGCGCATTTTACAGAGCGTAGAATGGCCATCAATTCAGCCTCCCCATATGGTATAATCATTACATTCGTACATTCAGCATGCCCACAGTATCATTCATGCACGTCACAGCAAAGCAACAGGGACTTTACCAGTCCGCCTCCTCCCTCCAATCCCTTTTAGATTTCCGTTCCCGGCCTTCCCTAGAGGCGTATGTACAAGAAGCAAGCCAAGCAATTACCACCGCAAAGGCACCAAGGAAATATACATTCATTCGCTTTAGTTGGACTATCAGGTTTTTAGTGCCGGTATCTCAGTACCAGAGATACCTATTGTGGCTCGATCCCTTCCTGGGTCCTGAATGGCCTTGATACGGATTCTGCTCGTCTGGCTGAGGCTGTTGAAGAGGGAGGGTCTCACTTCCTGGCAGATGGCGTGGTGAAGCTTGCGCTTGGTCGAAGTGGCCCACAGACCAGCTTCCTTGGACCTGAACTTGGCCATGGCGACATTCTTCACCGTAATGGTTCAGCGGCTGCGGCATCTCGTTCTGGATTCGAGGCTGCAGCGCATACGCAGCTTGATGTGTGATGGGAGCTTGCGCCATCGAATCCGCATGATCAGAACCCATGGGTCTAGAACCATACCCATTCTGATGCCGCAGATTCTCTTCCTGGCGCCAGTGTTGATAGGGGACTTTGTTTCCATTACCTGGCTCATTTGTCTGCTCTCTCACTCGGCTCCAGCGCTGTAATGCTTGGTTCTCAGGCGGTTGATATCCTGGGCTCGGCTGTGTGTATGGATCCCAAATCGGCAGACCCTCCGGAGGTTGTGCTTCACCACGCGGGGTGCCATGGCTGTAGGAAGCAATATTGCCGTTGATACCGGCGAGTGACCAAGCAAAGACCGCCACCTCGCGAATCGAGTTCATAAATTCGTCGACGGGAGGTCCGCCTGCTGGGAGCATAGGAGCTTGCGGTCCATGCTGGAAAGGATTGTGCCGATCTGGCATCCATTGATGAGGGCGGATCGGATTGACACCCCAAGGAGCTGCGAACAATCCGTTACCGAAGTGCTGAGGCTGTTGCACAGGCTGCTGGAGAGATGGGATCATTGGGCGAGCACGGCGTAGCACAACTACCAAGCCATCGGAAGTACATGACACCACCGCTTCTAGTTCGTAGGGTTCGACAGCGGGTCTTTGTGCTACTACCGGCTGTTCCGAGTGGGCGCGACGTGGGGGAGGTATGACAACCGCGGATGAATTAGTCGAGGTCTTAGAACGCGAGGCTTGGGGTTGATCGAAGATCGTCTGTGCAGAGTCGTGCTCGAGATCCGTGCTCTGTCCAGAAGTGCGGGAGTTTGGTTGTTCGCCGCCAGAAGGTGCATCATGTCCCATAGATACATACCTCGAGCACTCTTGGCCTGCTGGATGAGATGAGTTACTTCCAACACCTGGATCACCATCCACATCCATATGGCCAGTAAGCTCCACAACACCTTCTTCATCCGAGTGGCTGCTTTGGCTCGCTTCGCGCATCTCCTGGTCGAAATCTTCCTGGCGGCGAGGATCACGGTGCCAGAATCGGAGGTAGGCAATCGAATCGTTAGCCTTGGCGCTCTCCAAACATCGAATTGCTTCCATCAGGCAGCTCTCCTGAATACACTCGTAGAAACTTTTATCCTTGAGCTGCTCTGGGGTCACTCCAAGGATTTCCCTCACTGCATTGGTCGCATACATGATGGTAAGAGTCCGAGTGAAGCGATTGACAATAAGAGCTGCGCGCGGCTCCAGAAGTGATGCTTGAGGAGGAGCTCTGAATTTGGCGGAGAGGTGTTCCAACATGTGATAACGAGGATCTCTCGGGGAGGAAGCGAAGAGGCGTCGAATGGCAGGAGCCTCGATAGCTCGTCCTGTTTTGGTCAGTAAATTATATAAATGAGTTGAGTCCCAAAAGCCATACGCTCATTCTTCGCGTCTCCCTTATAGATACTGGTACAAGCAACCAAGACCTCGTACACGATGGTAAAAACACATTCGCAGCCAACCCATTGGCCTTGACTATTTCGGATGCGTGCGTAGTTCAGCACTGCAGCTTTGTCCATCATCACACCGCGACTGTGAACTCCGCGAGCGAACGGGACCTCGTCCGGGTGGAAGTAATCGAAGCACGATCGACCAGTAACTTCGAATGGCTCAAAACCCAAGATTTCACTGATGGACTCGGATGCATACAAAATGGTGGCGTCGGGCGAAAGGTCTGTATAGAGTTGATCAGAAAGTGTTGTATAAATGGTGGAAATGCAGGAGGTTCTGACTGTGGATGGTCATAAAAGTAGTCTCCATTTTGAGGAAGCTGGCGTTTGTATCTTGAATAAGATGCTCAGTCCTTTTGGTAGACGAAAAAGTGGTGGCTCTTTACAGGCGCGCACAGAAAATCAATTTGAATATGATTCAGCAGTATCTGGCGGACGTGAAGAATTTATTGTGGATTTAAGTATTTCGGACGAGGGTGGGTCGCGGTCGCGGTCGGGTCGTTCAAATAGGTATGTGATGTTCATTGAGGTCGCGGGGGATCGCCGATTGAGCTTGAGATAGCGGGAAGATGCTTAAAAGGCGTGCAGCTTTATTAGAGACAAATGTGGATTGCAGCGCCATAAGAGGCCTTGACGTTTGCTGTTATAACTTCTTCCGATGTGACGTCGTCAAATCAGCGCATGTTCCACCTCAATGTCGCTAGGCGGTGGTCCTCTCAAGATAGTCAATGTTGAAGAGGAAGGGTTCGGTGTTGATGCTGGAGTCGCTTCTTTTGGAGCTGCTTGCGAAAGAATTACAGCGGGGGCCTTGCCCTGTGCTTCGGATCGCCAGCAAGGCTCAGCCGCTGTCAAGGCCCTGAAGCCAACGATTTCGTGGTGGGATGGGAGAGGCGTCTAAGGTGTAAGACAGTATCCGCGCCTCAGTGACGTCGTGTCATTGGTATGTTCGTCCAGCTGTAAACATAACGGTCATGGGTCTGCGGTGAGGTCTCGTGCAGCGCAATTGAACGCCTCTCTTCACCGCGACTCGCGATGACGGCGAACAGAGTGCATAAAATTGGGGTCGATGGATATGGGGAGGTTGAAGTGCTTCGGTTTACCGCAGACCAAGTGCCTGTTATCCTAGTGCCAGCCGCTAGTTCTAGAGTTGCCGTGCATCACTTACAGCAGTCTAGCATACACGCGTTAGGGGGAGACAGCGAGGCCAACGGCGCTGCCGGGGTTAAAGATGATCGACTGAACTACAGCACAAATCATACCGGTTATGTATCAGTTTTAGACTTTCGGCCTTCGGCTTCAGGGCCCGGAGGCGTATTTGGAGAAACATCGATATCAACTGTGGTTGCTTATAGATTTCTCACATAAGGAAGACGTTTACCAAACATGCTTTCGAGAATGGCAGAGATTGCGAAAGCTTCAATGTGCTGTCATACAATGCTTCGTTCAAAGCCTATGCGATCAAAATTCCTCCATGCGAGCCACTGGCCTGCAATATCAAAGTCACTCCGTTTCCATGCGGGTATCCTTCACGGCTTGAGGCCCGTTCACGAGGCTTGCGAAGGATTCAAGCAGGCGCCTCGTTTGTGCACTTGTCTCTGATGCCGGTCACACTCTGCAAGAATGTGGCACAGTCAATGCAGGGTCTCAAACCTGGTTCTGGGGATTCTGGAGGGGCGCCTCGTCTGAAGTTCGCAGGCTTTCACTCATGATATTGACAGGGTGACGATAAAATCGGCTGGCCTAAGAGTCCCAAACGGAAATTGCCATGGCATCTGATGCCCCTCTTCGAGCATCTCTCGGCAACACCCGTATTGACATGGTCGTTGCTTGAGTTCTGATGTCTCAGCATCTAGGCGGCCAAAGTCATCCCATATCATCTCAACTCGAAGGGACCCGTTCTACAAGTACAACTTTTGCTTCGACATGACCTTGACCTTGGAATCGTTCCTTACTTTGCACAAAGTTGACATTTGAATAAGGTATCGCGCACGTTTGAGGCTCGCAGCGTTGCAGGAGATCACCGCTGGCACTCAGTCAGGTATCACCCGTTTCTCATGTATGTACGAGGACGGCACTGTGTTGCAGCCATCATTACTCGGCGACGTAACCCCGTGCTCATGTGTGCTGATTTCGACGTCGTTGGAAGAAGGCTGTCGTGCATATTCCATTTACAGATCGAGACGGTCATAGAAAAAGCATGGTCTTGCACAAATGACCTGCCGTCTGGGGTAGGTGGCGTTCAGCTGGCCCGAGTTTGCTATTCTTGTCTCTGGCAGGAGGCGGGATCCTTGGCGCACGGTTCGCTCTGTAGTAGGCCTCTGAGCTGCCAGAACCACGAACTCGGTTGGGTGTGATAAGAACCATGAAGCTTGTTCACCAATGTCACGGGAGGGTAGAGTTTCCGTGGTCATCGCGGCCCGACGGACGCCAGAAGGCTGTCCGGATCGGGAGGTCCATCCCGTAGTGCCTTTGGTGAATAGTAGTCAGACGGGTTAGGAGAAAGCAAACAGAGGTGATCGGCATGTAGTCGACATAGAGTTAGACTGAATAGTGCGCCATTGAAATTTCGACATGGTGTGGTGCGCGGAATGGACTCAGACTAATAACCGAGAGAAAGCCTCTCTCGTTTGGATAAAAAGCGGCATTGAATTCTTTATTATCACGGGAATACGTCTTTTTATAGGTCTGGATGCTTATTAGGAGCCGGATAATTACCTGTCTTAATTGAAAGTTGCTTTAGTTTCTAGTGATCTCCGCTCTCAAAATATTTGAATAAAGTAAACGTTGTATCTAGTGCCGCTTTTCGACCGTCGCAAAATTCCCGATTTCAACACCATTTTGAAGACAAAACCCTTCTTCCTCACACCACCACCGGCTCACCAGCAACTAGCCACTTCGTTAATAAGTCTCCGACTGGACGGCTATGCGATGCCATCTACGGCCAAATAATTCCCGAGGCAGGACTCAACTTATTTTAGCATCCACATACCCAAGGGATCGGTGAGGGACCGCGGAACCACATCGCGGGAGCGGCCCAGCTACTATCGAAAATCCTAACCCCGACGGATTAGGGAAACGCAACTTTTCTTGAGGATCTGCTCATAACATCGTCACTTCTGCACAAACGCCTCGTTGCGTCGAATAATCTGCATGAGGCGCCCTGCGTGATGCGAAGCTGTTGTGCTAGACTCTCCAGACTATCGGTATGTTTCACGCTGGCCCGGAGCACTGCATATCTTTTTTCTCTCTGTGCCCAATCGTTGAATTTTCTTTTTCCGGTTCAACAGTGAGGGATAAACACCAATCAGATCTTCTCAAACCCGAGATGGCAAGTTCATCCTCAAGTGTGGTTGGGAGTTAGGGCAATGCTATCTCTCTTGCTTTTGCGCCTGGTTGTCTAACCATCCTGGTTGCTCGCGGCAATTGGATAAGCACAATTGCATGTCATGTTTCTTTTGCACTGGCTATTCTCAATTTGGTCTTAAGTGCATGCGGGAAGCAAGAATAACCTCCGACAAGGATTCTTGTTGATCTGCTCTATCACAGTGACAAGCCTGACCTCACCACTTTCAGCCTCATCGAGTCGGGTCTATTCAATCTTGCTCCGCCCTCCACTCGACGCACGGGAGGGGGACGAGTAAGGCACAGTATGGCCGCTAAAGATACGCCATGGGAGCTTCCTCATTTGAGGGAAGTTCAAAAGATGTCGGTAAGCATGAGGCGAGGTTTACACCCTGACTATTTGGCGTGGTATCTGTTCTAATGGTTTACCTCTCTGTAGGCTCTCGGGCAAGTCGGCGGTATGTACCATCTCTTCCAAAGTGCTTGAATGCCTGTCTGATTTTTTTGCAGACTTCTATTCTGTCAAGTTCTACCCATACACCAAGCCTGGAGAAGATCCGGTTTTTGCTGCTGTTGGAGGCAAGTTTGTAAGTCATATCCGCTGGCTGCCGTCCCTTATGCATAAACCTGACTAGCATACAGATCTTAATATGCCGGCCTCCGGCTCAAAAAGAAAATCCGAGATGGGATACGTTGCAAGTAATCATAGACGAGGGGGTAAGTTCTCAGCTTCTATTCTCATAGACTCTAGCTGACGGAGGACGATAGGATGAGGCAGATCACTACGCCTGTGCATGGACGAAGGATCTTGTCACTGGCAACCCTCTCCTATGCGTCTCCGGAGCTTATGCAAAGATCAAAGTCATAGATGCTTTGACAGGGGAATGTATTCGGGTATGGTCAACACGTGATATTCGAGACCTCACTGTACAGTACTGACCACGATTAGACTCTGATAGGCCATGGAGGTGTAAGGACTTACATTGAATCGACTATGGCTCCTCTAATGCGAAGCTTCTAGGAAATCAACGAACTTGCAGTATCGCCGATCAACCCCTACATTCTCGCTTCAGCATCGGACGATGCAACTGTCAGGATATGGAGCCTTGACCCCGATCATGCAAAACAGCCATGCGTAGCAATACTCGAAGGAGATGGTCATAAAGAAACGGTGTTGACCATTGTACGCTCGCTTTCCAGTTGTCAAGTAGCTCTCTGCTAACCGCTGAAGGACTTTCATAAATTAGGCCGGTATATTATCTCGGGAGGGGTAGACCACATGATAAATCTTGTAAGTGAACGACATTCCTAATCCCTCAATAGATATCTGACTGTGGAAAGTGGACACTCCCAATATTTCCTGATGATAACACAGGTACCAATAAACCAACACGAATTCACTACCCTCATTTCTCTAGTTCAGAAATCCACAGCGATATCGTTGACTGGTTCGTCCCCAAGCCCTGTACCCTTTCGGTGTTAACTCCATTACAGCGTAGCATGGCACAAGAACATGATTCTGTCCAAAGCAGCCAACGAATGCATGATAGTACTCTGGTCCATCACCGGATTCGACCCTTGCGCTCCACCACCAGCACCCAATACTGCACCCACCACACACGATGCCACTCGTGATACCCGCTCAGTCTTCACACCTAGCACCTCACCCACATTAGCCGCTCCACCCGGTCAGACAACCGCGCCATACGTCCGCCACCTCCAATTCGAGATTGAGAACAGCCATATCATGTTCACCCGCTTCCAGCTTTTCCCCGGCTACAAGGGCTCGCATCCCGTTCTCGCGTTTTGCAATATAGCGAGCAAAGTGTTCTTCTGGGACCTTGACCGCTTCGAACAATATTTCGACATCGCGGACACGCTACCCAGCAGTACCTCGAACGGTAGTTCCCAATCTGGATCTGCGGTAGGAGGCAGTTCATTCTCCTCAAACCCAGAAAGCACCGCCGGCCCCTCCGCACTTACCGAATCCGAGTTCCGCCGCCATCCTTTCCTGCAACTCAAAACCCGGCGCAATCGCGGCGGCGCCACAGCAACATATCACAATCCGCGCGCCCGCTTAGCGCGAGAAAGCAGTCCAACAGACTCAGCGAGTAGTCACCATACCGGCAGCGACGGGGCAGAAGGAAGCCAGAATCAGGGGAAAGTACTGTGGTTGCAGACGACCAAGGATTGGCATGAGAAATACGATATGACTGATCCGCTCGAATTGCAGATCCCACATGGGAAGGTCGTGGTGGAGAAGTATGAGTTTACGGGACGGCAGGTGGCGTGGAGTATGGATGGTGCGTGGTGCGTGGTGGTTGGGAGTAATGGGGTTATTGCGCTGTTGCAGAGGTGGGGAGGGAGAGATGGGTTTGGGGCGAGATTTGCTGGAACGATTTGAAGAGGGTTTTGTAGTGAGATGTGGAATAGAGATGAGCGTTGAATTCACAGATTTTCTTTACGGGACGAACTGCTCAAAACTTCGTCCGAGCCTGATATTGGGAGAGTTACAAGTGTGAGACTAAACAACGCCTGATCGGTTCGTGGTTCGAATAACTCCTTCTAAAACAGACACTAAAACCGCGACAAGACTTGCTCAAGCACCACATACTTCCCCCGCACTTACCTTCTATCAACCTCATCTAAAAGACATCTTAAACTTCTCCACACCCGATGACAACTCAACTACAAGAGCCACCCAAATCGGGTCATCAAGTCTCACCGCACTCGCAGCTGCTTCACTTTCAATCGCCACTTCTACCGCCGCAACGCCACTCCCTTGCTTGGCCAAATATGGATTCCCAAAATGCCAAGCAGACATCGATAAGCTGAGAGAGTCGAAAGAGTTCCATGAGCAACTCAGGGATTCTCTGGGAAATAACCTGTTCCAGCAATACGTGCTTTTGAACAGGCTCAAAACACCGCGTCAAATAGACTTGGAAGCCAGCCCCGAGAACTCTCTAATTAAGAGGGATTTACAGGCCGAAATCGAAAGACGAACTCAAGCCCCGAAGTTTGAGCCACTCGGCTGTATGGAAGCTTTTCAGTCCAAAAGCAAAGCGACACGATCTCGAGGAGAGCTCGAGAAAGCAAAGACAAAAGAATCAGATTCCCCGCAACAGCAGTAGTGATGCTCCTTTCTGAACGCAAGATTCAAGCGTGGAGAATTAGCAGCGGCGCAGTTCATTCATCATCCCCCGAAGTAGATCAACGAGAGCGTGGTCGTTTGTCCTACCTGCCGCCTTCTATAAGTGGTTTAGCGTCATAGAAGCTTGGACCACCCGACGACGCGCAGCTCAGAAAGGAAACCGTGGAATCAAACAGCCCAGGAAATCAACGGCCCATTGATCACAACCTCGACCACTACATCGCATCAGCGAATATATGAGTTACGGGGCGTCGAGAGAGATTTTCCCAGGTTGTGCTGAATCCGAAAACTAAATCCGACACAGCAGGATGGCGTCCTCCAGCAATCCCTATGAGCACTACAACTCCCCACAGGTCGAGGACGATGACCTGATAGATCCTGATGATGGTACGCTAGAGATAGCCTTTCAATTATATTCAGTTCTTCAAGCTAATGTACTTCTCCAGCCGGCCTTGACGACCTCGACGACCCTCTCCAACCATCACAAACTCACTCCTCGCGAGCTCCCCTAACAGGCAACATCACCAGCGGCTCTTCATCACGACCCCTCAACGAATCCTACCTCACCTCCCGCTTCCCTGGCGAAGATCGCCGCGCACCCACAAACACCATCGATGAGTCCGTATGGGAGACGCTTTCCCGCGACCTGCTTGCGGTCTGGACTAAGATGCGCGAGGTACTGTACCCGAAGTACCTTTTCGGAGGCTCTATGCTTGAGGGCACTACTTCATTCCGGGGCGCATATGAAAATATTCGCGGCGCAGGTATCTCGGGCGCAAGAGACGAATTAGTTGGATTGGCTGGGAGAGCACTGGATCCAGATGCGCTTTTGGCGCAAGGAAATATGAGCGAGGGACTGAGAGACTGGGATCTCTGGGGACCGCTGGTGTTTTGCTTGCTCTTGAGCTTGTTCTTGAGCTTCAGGGCGGATAGCGACCAGAAGAGTCTGGTGTTCAGTGGGGTCTTTGCGATGGTCTGGATTGGAGAGGCGGTGGTCACTATGCAGATCAAGCTGCTGGGCGGAAATATGTGCGTCTTCCAGGTCCCACCACCATGTGATGTGAGTGTTTGCTAACGAGGACTTTGTAGCTCCTTTGCTCAATCTGTCTGCATAATCGGCTACACCCTCTTCCCGCTGGTCATTGCATCCCTCCTCTCCGTCTTCCACCTACCAACCGTGGCTCGCGTTCCCGTCTACCTCGTTCTCGTCCTCTGGTCACTAGCGGCCGGAGTCAGCATATTGGGTGGAAGCGGAGTGGTGAAGAATAGAGTGGGCATTGCGGTGTACCCGCTCTTCGTTTTCTATTTGGGACTGGGGACGCTCTGCTTCATTAGCTGAGCTACGAAACCGCAAGCTCGAGCGGAATGGAAAATGCATGGCTCCTACAATGAGAATTGGAGTTGGTTGGTGAGTGATGATGTACTTTTAATTCCAGGATTTGGAAGCACAGCAAGATACCTTATTTTCTCACACCATTTTTCGCTCCTGATTTCTTTGCACTTGGATGTGAAGAAGCTCTTTGCTAGGATTCTTTTTGTAGCCTTTAACGAATAAATGCAATAGCTTGTATTTAAGACTGGCAGCATTGTTTGGCTCCGCAATGTCTCTATGACTTCTCAGCTCTTATCTAGCAACCCAACTTGTATAAAGAGAGAACTACTGTCGGTGCTGGTGGCTGATTCAGCTAATGCTGTGCTGGTCAAGAAGACCTCCAAGGAGGTTGCTAAGAACGGTGGAGATGGGACTTGGAGTCTTTGCTCACGTTTTACGTACTTTCCCCCAAATACCTTTCTCAGCATCCGGAATCTATACGACGTATACGATGTTGCTTTGTCTCTCCTTCCTCTTCAAATTCGTCGTCCCATAGTATATTGACGGTCATCAATTGTCTGGAGGTGTTGAAGGGATGCGACGACAACGCTCACATGAGACGTAAGCTGATGCAATGTGGCTAGATGCTTTCAGCTGAGCCTTCTATTTCCAGACCCTTTTCACCGAAAACTCATATTTTGTCGTCATTTACAAAGCTGCCATCATAATTCTTGCTGCTGCCGCGAACAGAATCAGCGTCGGTTAATTTTAGAAACATTGATGAGGTCCACATACCTCTTGCTCCTCGTCAGCTGCAGAGCCCACAATCCAAATGAATACCGAAATAGCTGCAGAGGATCGCTCGCTAGAGTTGACTCATAGAAGCAAATACTCGGTATCTTCGTCGTAACTATTTCCCAAATCGCCGGAAATGCCCTCATACTCGAAATTCCCTGTATGACAAAACTCGCCCTGTTCCTGCTCCTCTCCATATTGCAAGTTAGTCCTCGCTACTGGGTTGTGTCAAAGTGTTTCTTTATTTTTATACAATATTCTATACAGCACTCATAACACCATGTCGTTTCCCGTCTATCAAAAAACTCCAAATCAAGCATTTAATCAATTCTTCTCCATCCCAGTCATCAACCCACCAACCTTCGTCTCCACAATCCTGAAGCCAGAAGCATCACCCAGACCCTTCTCAGCCCTCGCATAAGCCTCATCGCTCCTATCACACAACACCTCCAAATCCTGCTCCGTCAAGATCTCATCTCCACCTTTATACTTAAACACCTGACCATCCTTCAACAGCAGCGCCTTCAACGCATCCTTTGACATCGTCTCATCGTTATCCATCTTCTGGTGCATCGTCTTAAAACCACCTTTCTTAATAACTAACTTCTCTAATCTTCTCTTCGCGTCCGCTGAAAGCAGTAGATCTTCCTCAACAGTACCTTTGGTGGCAAGTCGGTAGATGACTACAGGATTCTTCTGCCCAATTCGATGCGCACGGTCTTGAGCTTGGAGATCCTGCTGCGGGTTCCAGTCACTGTCAAACAAGATAACTGTATCCGCGCTCGCAAGGTTGATGCCCTGACCACCAGCTCGCGTCGACAGTAAGAATAGCTTAAACTTCGGATTCTCGTTGAACTCCTTGATTTGTGTGCGGCGGTCGACTTGTGCGACTGAGCCGTCGATGCGGCATACGTTCCATTTGCGTAATTCGCGGGCGTAGTCTTCCAAGATATCGAGCTGGGTCTTGAATTGTGAGAATATGAGGATCTTGTGACCGCGCTTGAAGAGAGCGGGAAGCAGGCGGTCGAGAAGAAGCATCTTGCCGGAGGAGGTGACGAGGGTTTCATCGACTTTGAGGCCGGAGTCGGCGGACCAGGGGTTGTAGAAATTGTGTGGTGAGTTGCAGGTTAGGCGGAGTTGCATGATGGGGTTACCGAGTTTCTTGTTGGAGATTTCTCGTTCTGAAGTCTCTTAGTGATCTGCAAATAATTGGGGGTGGTTGAATGACTTACTGGCAAGTTCAAGAGTCTTGGCACGCTCCATTTCCTCTTCATTGCTCTCACTCTTATCCTCCTCGTCTTCGCGTGCCGCCTCCTCTGCCAGCTTTTGCTCGAACTCATCGTCGCTAAGCTTGTCCTCATCTGATGCTTCTGCCTCCGTGTAAGACTTGACCTTTCTTGACGATTTTCGACTTCGAACGCTGCTTGCTGGTGAAGAGTTCCTGCTTAATTTTGCAGACTTAATACTCGGAGATGGCAGAGAATCTTGTGATTTGCGCTTCAAACTCTTACGTCCCGACTTTGCATCCGAGGTCCTCTTCTGCATCATCTTTTCAAACACATTCGGCTGCGTCGAGCCTTTGGAAGGTCTCCCACGCTTCTTGATCGCCAATTTGCTCAACGGAATGTCTTCCTCGCTATCATCCTCAGTCTTCGCAGCAGATGAAGGACTTCCTGTCCGGGACATCGTAGGGGTAGTTGTGGCACCGGTCAACCGCTCAACGACTCTGCTCTCTAGATACGACCGGGTGTCCACCGCCTTGTTATTGATGACATTGTAGAGGTCGGTCTGCTCCTTGGTCATCGGTGCGTACAGGATGTATTCTCGCTTCTTCGGAAGTAAGTGTTCGACATCCGCCTTGACTCGTCGCAGTAGCATAGGCTGTAAGATGTGGTGTATCTTCTTCACGAGATCCTGCTTCATCTTATCCTCGAGGAACTCTTCCGTTGCATCTTCATCCTCCAATTCGCTGAAGTCAAACCAGCTCTCAAACTGCTCCCAACTGGCGAAAATTTTGGGAAGCAAGAAGTTCAAGAGGGACCAAAGCTCTTTCAAATTGTTTTGTAGAGGGGTTCCAGTGATGAGAAACCGCGTGACGGATTGGAATGTCTTGAGAATGCGAACCAATTTGGAGTCAGAATTCTTCAGCCGGTGACCTTCGTCCTAGAGTACGGGTTAGCAGCAATGGAGACAAGACTGGGATATCGTACAATTGTAATGATCTCCCACTTGATGTTTGACAGCTCAGAGGCGTCTCGAATGACGATTTCCGGAGTTGTCAATACAATAGGAAACTTCTCAGTCACCCGGCCTTTCACAATATTCTTCGTCAACTGATTCTTGAAGACCTTCTTTCGTTCCGGAGGAGTTCCATGATAGAATGCGACTGGTATCGAAGGAACCCATTTTGTAAACTCATCCTGCCAATTCGAGAGTGTACTCAGAGGTGCGATGATCAAGAAAGGTCCTAGATAATCGACTTCTCGCAGCTTCGCCAGCAGTGATATGGTCTGAATAGTCTTTCCCAGTCCCATCTCATCAGCAAGAATGCCGGACATGCCTTGCACGCAAATCTCATACATCCAAGTCAATCCTTCGAGCTGGTAGTCTCGCATCGTTCCGCCGATCATACAATCCGGCTGCTTCGCCATGGTGAGATCATGCTCTCCCAGTGCTTTGCCATCAAATCCACTGCCCACCCGGCCAAGGACCTCGGTCTTCTTTGTCAAGATATCAGCGAAACTCGAAGCGTTTCGGAGTAAGTCATCGAGCTGCTTCGCTTTGGCTTCTCGCTCAGCTTTGGACTCCTGAATCGCCTTGCGCTTCTTCAGCTCGAGCTTCCGGCGTCGCTCTTCTGCTCTGTCATTCTCTGCTCGAGCCTTCTTCTCTTCCTCGTACATCGCCTTCTCTTCAGCCGTAGGGAGTTGCATTTCATCGGGGGGCAGTTCTGGCGGCGAGGAAGGTGCTGTCGTCGGGAGCCTGGATTCAGGACTCCAGGAGCGACCCGGCTCGGTCGAGGGTGATCCCATTTTGACAGAGGTTGAGGGACTCGGTGATGATGCACTGTCGGAGTTTAGTGTGCGAGAAACCGACTACAAATCAAGTCAACAGCGGTCGCAAAGCCCCCTCCCACGGTGACTTTGGTATTGAGGAAGTTGCTGGTCGATTCGTTGACGAAAGGTGAGGATTTGTTCCACGACAGGATCTGGCGAGGCTTCAGCATTTCCATGCGAAATCGGCTGCTCATAAAACGGTAACACTGACCAAAACCAACAGAACTCGATTTCCTCAGCAGTATTTCCACTCAGACGGTCATCAAGTCTGCAATTGTCATGATCTGACCGCGATCAACTGCCGGCTGTATTTGCACCACCTGCTCTACCTTTCCGCGAATCAGTTGAGCAAAACAATGCGACATATAGGCACAGAGAGTAAATTCATATAAGAATGCGACAGAATGTGTGAGCGCAAGGAGAGCAAAAATGGGAGTCGGTCTCGTCGCGTACCAACGCGAAAATCGGCCGCCACCGGCGCGTGTCGCGAAGTCATAAGATCATGAGGTCCGTGCGCAAGATTGAAGTGCCTTTCGGCTATCTCAGGGGTTTAACCGATATATTTGAGACGACTCACTGAGACATCAAATTCGTTGCATCAGCTTGATGCGTTGCCACTCTCACTTGATCGCACGCAAGCGGATAGTCCGCCGGTCGGATGCAGGGGAATAGTCCTGGGACGAAAAAAGAATGTGGATGCAAGGAGGCACGGCCTAGGACCCTTGGCTTGCGAAAGTCAGAGCAGTAGGATGAGGTGGGGTTCGCTTAGTTGCGAACTTTCAAAGTTCGCAACTAAGCGAACCCAAGCCTTAAGCACTCCATCATCAAACAGGCATTGTCCTATCCAACCTATGAAATCAGGAAAATTAAAAAGCTCATAGCCTCTTAGAAACATTTGACAATTCTCAAACTTTCAAATTTTCTTATAATCGAAAGGGCCTCCGACCTGTGAAGAGCCGTACCGGCTATAACGGTATGAGATATTTTTGTTCGTGACAGACTTTCTATCTTGAAATATCTCGGATCGTAAGATATCTACAATGGTGAGATATTTTGGATCCGGGAGATATCTTAAATCATAAGATATTTTGGATCGTAATTTACTCACCAGCTATTTCTCACTCTGTTTAGGCCAACTCGATAATTGGTGCGTCGTGAGAGTACGAAGAATAGCCGATGAGCATATCCGTAAAATATTTTAGATCCATGAGGTATTTGAAATTGTGAGATAATTTGAAACTGTGAAATATCTTGGATCTCGGTGTGGAATATCTAGAATCGTGAGATATTTGGATGAGATATTCAAAATCTTGAGAGATTTTGAAAAAGTCAAAAGAAGGCATAATAGTAAAAAATCAACGTTTATTTGCGTGTATATCATCGCGATATCCATGTCATCCACCGCAAATGCTATTTCTCGTCCAGTAAGGGAAAGTCATCGAAATCTTCGCCATCATCCACCGAAAACTATGCATTTCTGGTTCCGAATAGTCGTCGCCGCCACCGGAAAAGTCATCGAAATATGTCCTCATCTGCCATCCATATCTATCAGAAAACCATCGCAAAAACCAGAGCATTCGTCACCAAATCCACCTCAAACCCGTCATTTCCTGCTCCTTACCATCACTTGAAAGTCATGAACTTGGCGGCGACAGTCGCAGCGGAAATGGAAATACCAGTGCTCCGAACAAACTTCTCAGCGATGCGAGTCCACTTCTCCCGGTTATCCTCCTTTTCGCAATCAATGAGAATTTCCTCCAACTCTTCGGTCCACTGGATGTTCTGTTCAACTTTAGGCTTTCGAGCTTGCTCCTCGTGAATCTGCGTGTGACTCTTGCCCTTTCGCTCCCTATTGCCGATGTACTTGACGCCACGAGCCTTGAATAGAAGAGGTGCGGTTCGATTGTAGCGACCAGTGACAGAACAAATCGAAAAGCTGGGAAGAGCTCCCTTCTTGAGCCGCTCATTGTTCATGTAGTCCTTGATTTGTGGCCAAGTGTGTCCCATTTCCTTCAAGTTCACGATCTGGATGTTCTCCGGATCAGTGGCACCCAAACCTCGCTTGGCGACCTTTCCCTCAGTGCGTGGTAAGCCCCGCTTGGCCAAGAATGGTGCAGAAACATCTCCTTGTGGAACGAGCTTTGGGGGGTTGTTGGTGCGAGACTCCTCACCAGGCAAATGGATGTCGGCATCACGAGAAGGGCGAACGTTGGGGTTGGTACGGAAAGAGGCACCACCCATAAAGGGTGGGTGTTGATTGTCGGCTTTAGAGAATCGGTGCTCGCCGTCAACGTAGTCTTGAATGCCGAAAGCCTTGAACTTGCCATTGTTTGTTCCGGAAGGGCCTGCCTCTGAGTATGAGTGGTTGGTTGAAGAAGAGCCGGATTGGAAAGATGGGACACCAGCTCTAGAGTATGCAGTTTGATAACCTGAGTGCAAAGTACCAGAAGTGTGAGCTTGCAAGGTTGGAGGTGAAGGACCAAAGGAGCCAGATTGCAAGGTTGGGAGGGAAGGTCGAGAGGGTCTAGCTTGATAGCTGCCCATGGGGTGAGGAACACGAGAAGCACCGACTGGAGGAGACACGAACATGCCTACTTATGATTAGAAGGTTTGAGTAAAGAAACATTCTGCCATTTACCTTGAGCATCTTCGTCGTCACTATTGTCATAGTCGATGCCATTTCCTCCACTCATGTATGGGCCAACAGGCTCAGCGGTCGGGACAGCGTCACCTTGAACGAGATTGCGACGGCAATTTTCAGGATCGGATTGTTGCTGGTTGTTGTTATTGGCACTAAAGTCATCGCGATTGATGTGTTGAGTTTCCATATTGTTATTGTAGTTGTAGGTAGTTGTGTTGTTGCGTTGTCGTGGATGTTGTTGTTTTTGGGTGAGGGCCCCGGGCGCAAGAACTTCCTTTTATAGACTATCGGCACAGTACGTAGCGCCGACGGAAGCCGAAACGGGGTTTGGAAGGCAAGAGCGAGAGGGGTTTGAGGTGCTCGATAGGGGCAACGCTGTTACTTAACTATTTTGGTGGTATAGAGTAATGTTGTTTTTGGAAGAAGCTCCTAGGCGCAAGAAGGTCCTTTTATAGGCTATCGGCAGGGTACATAGGCCTGACGGAAGCTGAAAAGGGTTTGTAAGGAAGGAGCGAGAGTAGCTGGTAAGGAAAGTTGTGACTTGAGCGTTATTGCGTTGTCGTGGTGTGGAGTGATGTTGTTTTCAGATGAAAGTTACGGACAGAAGATGCCCTTTAATAGACCATCGGCACAGTACGTAGCGCTGACGGAAGCTGAAAGGGGGTTTGGAAGGAAGGAGCCAGAGGAGGGGCTTAAGGTGCTCGGCAGGGGCAAAGTTGTCACTTTAGTGTTGTGGTGGTGGCAGAGTGATGTTGTTTTTGGATGGAGGTCCCGGGCGCAAGAAGGTCCTTTTATGTCGGCTTTTAGGCTGTAACGCCGACAAAAAGGTGGGAAAAAGCGAGAGGGCTTGATAGGGGCAAAGTTGTCACTTGAGAGTTGGAGACTCTGTTGTTATTGTGTTGTTGTGCGATGTTTGTTGTTGTTTTTGGATGAAGCTCCTGGGCGTAAGAGGTACTTTTATAGACTGTTAGCAAGGAGTGCCCAATAAGGAAAGAACGTTTGATATTACTTTTAGAAGAAGGGTAGGGAGATTCCGAGGAGATTAAACAGACCTCCTGCCACAGTCTGTGCCACTCCAAATTCTGAATAAACTTATCCCCGGTGAGTTAAACGCTCCTCCCAATCAATGTAGCTAAAACAGGAGGCATGTTGGGCGCGCAACCGATTGTTGCAGACGTGGAGATGTTTTAAGATGGTGGGTGCAGTTGCATAAAACCCTTAAATATCCACTACATATTACTGCTTCAAGGACTAGCTGGCATTCAGAAGGAAAGAATGTAGTATTAAGGAAGGAGCATTCTGAACTGAATAGGACTGATAGGGGCATATCCATCAATCTTACCTTCTGGCTCCTCTAACTCCTAGGTCAGGGGTTGCAGTAAGCTATACACTGCACCTCTCAACTCAGAGGTATCTCCATATTTATGAGTATCTCAAGTTTATAGATATCTCAAGCCTGAGAGGGGCTGATATGGGGCTAAGTGAGTTAGCTAGTCTTGGTTCACTTTATAATCTTCTGAAAGACGATATGGACTTGATAGGGGCAAAATTGGCACTTGAGTATAGGCGTAGAATGTTTCATTATTGTTTTTGAAACAAGGTCCTAGGTGTAAGATTCCCTTTTATAGACTATTAACACGGTGTATAGGACCCTGATAGAAGAAGATTAGAGGGTTTCGTAAGGAAGGAACGAGGGGTTTGTAAGGAAAGAGCGAGAGGGGCTTGATAGGGGCAAATTTGTCACTTGAGTGTGGGCATAGATTGATGTTATTTTTGGAAGACCCTCGGCATGAGAGGTCCTTTGTAGACTTTTTAAACATAAGATGCTGATGGAAGGGACCAATAAGGAAAGAATGTCATGAGATGAGGAAGGAACATTCTGATAGGGGCAAAATCTCTTAATTGTTGGGGGTGAGGAGTAATGTTGTTTTTGAATAAAGGCTCTGGTTGTAAGATGTCCTTTTATAGACTATTGTCACAAACACAAGGCGCCAATAGGAGGTGATAATACAGAAGGGATGTACTAGAAGCTAAATGTCTCAAGTAGCTGAGTGTCTCAAGTAGTTGAATTTCTTAGATTTTTCATAATTCAAAGATATATAGAAGTAGTTTGTAAAAGAATGTTTTAGGAGTAAATTCTTATGAGTGTCTTGGATTGTTATGAAATGTTTTATTATACTCTTAGAAGAAGTTTCTGAATGTATATGCAAGATGTCCTTTATAGAATGTTAATAAAATGCTGATGAAAGGTGATAATGAAGGGGAAAAAACATAGTGAGGAAGGAGTTTCCTGAGAATAAGTTAATAGGGGCAAAACAGTCGAGTAGTGGTGGTGTTAGGTTGAGACTTGCTTGCAGAAGGTGGACGTGGTGGATATAAATAAAGTTATCTTGATAAGCTACTCGCTCCATCTAATTATAGTAGTTGAACAATATTGCCATGCGACTGGTTATGGTGGGCGGAAGATATTTCCACTTGGATAAGGCCTTCATATAGCATCTGCTCATTGCTACTATAAGTGATGATTGCTATTGCAAAGAAAATAATATAATGGGGAGAGAATGTTTGATAGGACTGATAGCTGTAAATTCATCTGTCTCATTTCTAGTTCCAAATCCCAGGCCGGGGGCTATAGTAAGCTGTACAATTGAACATCTCAAGTTTATAGAAATCTTGTACAGTTATCTCAAGTTCATGGATATCTATATATACTTGTCTAAACCATGTGGAATTATACATTATACAAGATGACAAGTCAGGGGTCTTTTAAATTGCAGTATCATATACATATTGAGTTTCTCTCTTAGGGAGCTGAAGCAAAAAGTAGAGGCCTTGCAGCATTAGAGAAGTACTCCTGTCATATAATCCTCAGCTTTGATAATTCTTCTTAAGACCTATAATACTAAGAAATGTAAGAGAAGGAAAAAGAATGAAAAGTAGTTTAACAATTACGCCACAAAAATTTTCTTGGGAATCTTCTAGGTTCCTTCTTCAAAAACATAAGCATGCTTAGGGCGCAGGCAGTTCTTGTTAACTGATTGGGAATGACACCCATCACGGGCTACCCTTGAAAGCTACCTGACTTCGCCTGGAGTTGCACTACCCTACCATTTAGCGAGTTGCAAAGGAGAGTTTTAAGCAGGTAAGTGGGCAGAGAATTCATAGGGCGCAATAAATGACACACGCATAGGGCAGATTACGCAAAGAGAAGCGGTGAGTAATGAGTGCTAGTGAGTGCAGAGTACCAGCCAATGAGAGTGCTAACTAGTGTGGAAATCGCAAGGCAGAGAGTATAACAGAGATTACAATAAAATTAGGAACACCGTACCCTTACACACCCACTATGCATTGCTGTCTCAAGTGCTAACCGCCATTTGAAAGGAAAGAATGTAACGAGTAAAAGAGCCATTCGAGCAGGATGTACAGGGGCAAATAATCAGCTTACCTCCTCATTAGGATCAAGGTTTGTAGCCAGACCCTAAGTAAGCCCTTACTCGCTGTAAACTTGAACATCTCGAGTTCATAGAGACGTCAAGTTATGAATGTCTCAATTTCATCTCCACTCGCTGACACTGTTTACAGCTACATCATACCAGAGCTGCAGAGACCCGCTGCAAAAACTCGACAACAGTTCGAATATCGACGGCAGTTCCAAGACCAATGATAGTTACAGGAATGGTGAATTCAATATCAACGGCAAATCCTAGAACAACAAAAACTTAGAGTTAGCAGCGAGTGATTTATAATTCATTGCCTAGGGAGTTGTCGACTTTGGATGCTGAGTATGCTAAGACTGAAAGCATCTAGTGCATGGAAATTGGTATACTCGAGATTCAGTGAGTTGCTCCTCTTGTCTGATTCGACATGATATCCCATCAGGGGGGCCACCGGCAACACCTACCCCTATGATCACAAGCCTTTTCGGAGTACGTCCACCTCCTGAGTCACCCAATGGGCAAACTGTGTTCTGAATGTGCAACATCGCAGATAAAGGTGCTAGGCAGACAGGTTGCGGACGGTGTTGCAGATAGCAGAAGACAGAAGAACCGGAGAGCAGCGGTGAGAGCAAAGTGCAGAGTGCAGCGGCAAAGGCAGGAAGCAGCCCTGACAGCTGAGGGCTAGCAGTACAGAGCTCTAATGTAGGGCAAAGAGCAGCAACAGCATCAGAAGTGAAGCTACGAAAAGAGATTGGCGGAGAGCTTCGCAAAGGCACAAAAGTCTTGCAAGGACACTTTCTTGTAAAGCGCATTGCTTTAGGGCAGCAAGTGGAACAGCAGCTTGTATGTGGTTCTGTCCATTATCACCATGCTCGCCCGTTCACTCACCTGAAAAGGTTCGGAAGGCTAAAGTTGGAACAGATTCAGGGAGAGGGAAGGAAGTAAGCTTGTGCGAGAAGGTAGCTTATGCTGTTCTGAGACAAGGATATGCGAGCCAAAGACGCAGATGTATTGTGGGCTGAGTGGCATCTGAAAGAAGTTCTTGACCAGAAAGAGCATCAGTAGACTCGGTAAGAGAAGCGATATCATTGTTAACCATTCATCGCGAAATATTGAATTTGCTTCTTAAGAGACTTTCCCAGTGATGACTTTGAGGTCTTGACTGATCTGTGCAATAAACTTGGGATGAGTTTCCGGTGAAAACGATGACTTGCTCAAGGCAAGCAACGGAGGCATAGCCTCTCCTATTTTGCGTGTCTCCGCTCTGCTATCACTGCAATTCTGGGGCTCAAGTATAGTTTCGAGGGCGGTATGGCTTCCTTGGAATCAACTTAGGCAGACAATGAATCCTTGCACGCTGATGATGCGTGCTCAGAAGAGTTGCGGAAAACCCGCCTCTTGACCTCGCTTAAGGTGGCAAACGCAGTGAGGAACGAACTAATCTGTCCCTTGCACAATCTCAAGAAAAAGGAATGCCATGCAAAAATCAAATTTCAGAAACTGGAGAACAGATCGCAGTCAAACACAAGAAGCCTAGACAGTGGATTAAATTCAAAACTCAGGACGCATCTTCGGGTGCTACAATGAGCTGTGTATACTTGTTGTGATGATCACGAAAGACTAGATGGGGAACGGCAAAGCGGGACTACCGCAGAGTTCTGGAGCTCGAGGCAAAAGTGATCTCAGAGCTTGCAAATCAAGTTGATCTTGACGCTTGAGGAAGGCAGGCTTGCAGCTGCTAAATGGGCTTTACCGCTCGAGAGAGATTGCACCTAGTGAATGGCATTTCGTGAGGTCGAGAAACGATGATGTAATCAAGATAGAATTCCGATCTGATCAAGTTGTGGATGCTGGTATAGGAGCCGTAAACTTCCCGATTCAAGATCGGTATCGTACTCTGCCGTAGCCTTGCTTATGCAGCCCGTTGTCTGGGCAGATGCGACCGAGTCCCTTATTCTAAGCGAGCGGACTCAATGCGATCTCGCTACGGTAATGTGACTTGAAGATAACACCAACTTTCATCCGAATACAAAGCGGCACCAGTTCCGACTCAGCTTTGCCACTCCCTCTTCCAATCCCCAACCCTTGACCTCACAGATTTTCCGGCACACCTCCTCCAACTTTTCGTCCATTTCCTCTCCAGCAATATGCAGATCGCTCTCAACAAGTATCCTGTCATCAGGCACAGTCTTGATCACCTCGAGAAATTTAGGACTTGATCGCCCAGACAGATTGATCACCGCAGAAAACGATACGAAGATCTCGGCCGGAAATGTATGATTGTAGAACTGCATCAAATCACCCCTCGCGCCGGAATACGAGTGTAGACATATCCGCGGAGGATAAGGTTTTGGTGACTTCTTCTCTTTCGAATCCTCTTCTGGCTCATAGTCCTCGGGATGCGGTATCGATTCTTTCTTTCTCCTCTCTTTCGCGCTGAGAACCGTTTTCTCGTATCCTTTCCACGAGTCTCGAATAGCCTGGAACAAAATTCCATGCGCCTGAACTCCGTGCACTGAGACTGGCCGGTTCATTTCTCCTGCCAGTTTGAGCTGCGCTTTAAAAACAGCTACTTGGTGATCCATCTCCACTCTGAAGGGAAGGAGCCTTCGGCCTTCCCTCCCACCTGGAGTGAGGAACTTGTCTCTCAATTCCTCTAAACCAGCTGACCATAGACCAGGAAGACGAAATTGCTTATCGAGACCTATCTCTCCAACGAGAGCCAGAGGGTACTTCTCCAAGTACTTTCTGGTCTCGTCGAGGAATTCTTTGAGAGAGCGAGGCTGCGGTAACGATTTCATGAAATCCGGGTCGTCTTGCTTTGGAGTCAAAACCGACTCATAATGCCGCAGCTTGAAATCATCAGAAGTGCAGTCTGTCACAGATGTCTCGGTGTCATCAAACATCTGGTGCGAGAACCACGGGTGCCAGCCAAAGCACGGGACTATGCACTCATCTTGAGAGTCTTTGCCAATCTCCGCGCTCTTGAGGCCGTAAGAGTCCGTGACCTGAGCAACGAGCTCTTGATCCTGACTCCTCGTAGCCATCACGGTAAGGACACGAGCCTTCATCTTCGGTATCAACGGGACACTGGTCATTGTATCTGTTGGGTGGCAATGAGCATCATAGACCCCAAGATGCCAGGGAAACGCCTCATCTTGCGATTTTGCAGCCATGGGTGTTGTCTGTACCGAGTCACCGTTGGACTCGTCTCGACACATCTCATTGCTTTTTGTTGTTGCGCTATACCTGCAGGTTTGAGAACGTCAGTCAACCGCAGTGGAAGGTTTTAGCGTGCATGCGCTAGACACCCCGGATTTTTAGCGAGAGCTTCTCGACTCACGCTTCCCCACATTTTGTAACCCCAGACCTTTATCACATGCCACCATCTTCAAGCCTTCTCCAGCTTCGATAAACTTCAGAGTCTCCTCACCTCTTGGCCCGGAGATATGCGACTTCTTCATCTTCATCTTCATCTTCATCTTCATCGACGAAAGAAATGGCGATTCTCAATCCCATCTACGGCATAATCCTCCCATTCCTCTTCCTCTTCACCCTCCCCATCGTCATGCTTGCGAGTATCACCACCACTATCGCATTCTCAATCCTCGCTTTCCGTGTGGTCCTTGTGTACATAGAACTCGGACTCGCCGTCATACCGCACTACCTCCTCGGCTCACGCACAGCATCACGCACTCTCTCCATCTCCAAAAGCTCCCCACCCCAATCCGTCACTTCCGCACGCCGCAAACGCCGCGGCAGCAGCAGTTCCCTATCTGCCACCGGCTCCCTGACCCCCGTATCAAGCGACAACATCATGGCCATGGGCATGGGATTCAGCCAATCCGTCGGTCCTACACGAGACTTCGAAGGTGTTGGTGGATGGCGACTAGATAATCCGTCTGACGACGATGCGCTGTGGACGAATATCAATTCAAGGCTTGAGCTGCCCGCAGATCATGGAAGGAGACATCATCGCTCGCTGACTTCGGGGAGTATGCCTGGTGATTCGAGGCAGTTGAAGCAGAGCTATAGTCCGGAGACGGCGATGAATACGTCGAAGGCGAGGACAACGCCTAGTTCGGTGGTGGGTTGGGGAGAGTATTTTCCGAGCTCGGAGAGGCAGAGTCCGGTTAGTCCAAAGACGAAGAGGGCGCTATCTATTGGGACAGGAAGTTCTGGGAGCTCGAAAGGGGGTGGTTTGAGTATGAAGCAGAAGTGATGGATATTAAGCTACGATGTAACGATAATGATGGCGGGGAAATTGGAAATGGGCGTATGGTTCAGGAGTCACTAAGGAAGAAATAATGAAGCTTTCTACTCTGAAAATCGATCATTTATTCGTTCAGTTCCAACAAGGTCTTCCATTCCGTCCATTCCGTGGTATCCAGCAAGAGAACCCTCCCATGGGAAACGCCATCCAAACCCATCCAACGCCAAGCTGTATGTCGGTCCCAGTCAGTAACTTAAACATCATCTCAGCACCATCTCACATCGTCGACCAAAAGTAATTCGCATAAAAGAACCGCGAAAACTTCCCATCCATATTCACCACATGCACATCCCCCTTCCTCCCATTCCTAATAACAGCCTTCCCATACTCTCCATTCTCATCTCTCTCAATCTCTACACCCAGTCCCCTATATACCTTCAACTTAAGACTGATCTCATCATCCACCAGTCCTCGTCTGGCATTATCGCCTCCTTCCACACCTTGCAGTTCTAATTCCTGCAACCGGGCTTGCAAATCAGCGAGTTGAGATGATAGGCGCTCAGACTCGATTTCCAGGTCATTAGCGGATTTAGCGATGCGGAATTTCTGCGTATCGAGGGTGGCGATCTCGGAGGCGTGCGCGGTGGAGGAGTGCGAGGAGAGCGTTTCTTGGTGGTGGTTGGAGAGGGTTGTGAGGGTGCGGGAGAGCTCTGTTATTTGTTAGAGGTGGTTGTGTGATGTGCGAGAGGAGACGTACTCTTCAATGCGCTCTCAGCTTCTCGTTTGCGCAAGTCGCGAGCTTGTTGGAGGGTAGAGAGCGATTCATTGATGCGCGCGACTGCGAGCTTGTCGGGTTGAATGTTGAAGTTTCCGACTGTGTGGTGGATGAGCTGCGCTCGTTAGTGATGCGCTGGATATCAGGTATGGTAGCATACAGTCGCGGGATCTTCATCGAGAAGCATTTTGGCTGTTGTTTGTGATTTTCGAGGATGTGTATTTCGTGGTGCAGCGCAACGATTTTGATGATGTTCCTGTGCAAAACCCAAATCTACAAAACAACATCAGCAGAATTCGGCGCTCCTGCTGGCCTAGCAACTGCCCTTGCAGTGGACCGAAAAAAAGGCTGGATTAAATAAGCGATAATCGGGGAACATCAAAACGTGACCCAATTTTCTAACGCAAGTTGGCGGCCCTAGAAAAATCGGAGAAATATGCTAGTAAGTGCATCTAATACAAAGTTGTATAGAATCTAACTTAACTCAATTCGAGTATATTTGAGTTTGTGGTTGCGTTTTGAAAATATTTCTCGTAGAAGGGAGCTTCTGACGGGTCGCTATTTAGCCCGGCTCTTTTTATCCACCGCGGGCTGTCCAGGTGTGACGTCGATCGGGGTCGGTCGCAACCGGACAGTCACTAGCCACAACGCCACACTGGCTCCCGGAACCATGAACTTCTGCTTGGAACCTGCAGACTCAACATCGCAACTTCCTTCACACTATTCGCCTCCAAACAATTCAGAGTTGGGTACAGAGCTAGTACGATGGGTTCTTCTCTTCCATGTAAGTAATGACTGATCGCATCTTGGATACCAAGCTCCACACTCGTCTTGCCATTTTCTTGTATGCTCTCAGACTGGAAACAGCTATGCTGACGAGGCGTGTGTATTTAGATGCTGCTGATGCAGAAAGGTTAGTGATATATCTCAGATGCAGCTTCTCGCCCGTTCCGAATCTGCCATGGTAGAGGCTCACGAAATTCGACGCTGACCGTTTCGTCAGTCCACTGAAGCCTGCGGAACTCCAAGTTCTGCGAGCACAATACGAGAAGGAGGGAGCACATGTTGGTGTACAGACGAAGTTCAATTTTGCATGGGTGAGTTGTAGCTCTTGTTTTTCACGATCATGAAATTGTATTCACATTTCCGCAGGGCCTGATCAAGTCAAGCACTCGCAACGATCAACAGGAAGGCGTTCGCCTCCTCTCAGACATCTTCAGAGATTCACCAGAGCGACGGAGAGAATGCCTGTACTACCTCGCACTCGGACACTACAAGCTCGGAAACTACGGAGAGGCACGGAGATACAATGATCTGCTACTTGAGAAGGAGCCTGCAAACTTGCAAGCTGCTAGCCTGAGGAGTCTGATTGATGACAAGGTTGCGAGGGAGGGACTGATGGGCGTTGCTATTCTCAGTGGAGTTGCTGTTGCTGCTGGTGTTGTGGGTGCCATGATTTTCAAGGGCAGTGGACGGAGAAGATAGTGCGGGGTATGATGAACTGGGACGATCTAAATAGGAGTGGCGAGGATGGCGGACTTGTCGATATACCACTACTGTAGCAAGTGCTTAATGTATCAACGAGGAGTTCGGGAATCTCATCTCAATCAGAAACTGTGAATAAATTTCCAAATTTCAATGATGTGACTGCCCTCGAACGAGCCAGCTCAGGTGGGAGCTTTGTGGTGACACCTGAGCTGCTGAATAAGAACCTCAAAGAAGTCAACAGAATCACGAATTTGATCCGGACACGTTGGCTGTGTTTGCAACGAACCATAAAATGCTGCCACTGGAGGACATAAGTGAAACACCCGAGTTGCACACAGCACAGCCATATTTTGCCCCTTTGACCAGCCTGTCACCTGCACGCGGCCGTAAGTAAGTTCAGTGGAAGCTCAATAGAATCGACAGGGGGTAGCGATCAACTGTGCGTCACCAGAAGCCGAACTTCACCGTGACCAGGAGATCCCCAACTTCATTACTTCCTAAGTCTTCCTGGGCACCGCAGTCTTTCCTTTCTTTTGCTACAATAATCGCGGCCGGCGACTCACCACAAATACTCGAACTGCTACACCAACAAATGTTGGATATTCACGACTCCTCATCCTGATTGCCGTCAAACCCACATTTCACACGACTTCCAAGGTCAACCACAGTGCAGCTCTAGCTCAGAAGGGAGCTTACGCCACGACGAGTGCGAGCTACCATCCCAATCAACTTGACCCGGCTGAAGCCAGCAAACTTCATCAACAAAGAAAACCTCATCGATTTGTCAACCTGGCGTTCCGAGCGTTGCGAAATACCGGGCTGGCAATAGGTCTCGGATTGACTGCCCTTGCTGCGCTCCAGGGCATACGAGACGCCATGGCAGACGATCCTTCGTCCCCCAACGGCAACCACAGACATCTGGACGCTTCTGGGCCGCGAGAAGTAGTATATTGCCACCAGTGCGAGCATGAGTGGTTCAACGACGAGCACGGTTTGGTCTGCCCGAATTGCGCGGGCGAGATCACTGAGATTGTAAATGCTACCATTACTTCACATGCAAGTACTGCTCGTGTGCTGACGAATTATCAGATTACCCCCGATAGCGATCCGCGACCTCTACAAGAGCCTCCCCCGCCTCCTCCGGGATTTGCATCCTTCCGTCCCCGTGGGCACGATCCCATGATGGACATTCCTGATCCGGAAGAAGCTGATATCGAAGAGCATATCACACATGGCCCTGGTGGCTCGATGATGTTCTCCCGAACTATTAGAACAACCAACACCCGGGGACCATTTGGAACCCAACCTAGAAGAGGTCCTTTAGCTCCAGACGATCCAAACGATGTATTGCGAGACTTCCAGAACATGGTTGGCAACATCATGGGCCCTCAGTTCCGTCCCGGTCAGATGGGTAGGTCAGGTCCGGATACGTTATTCACTGAAGGTCCGTTTGGTGGGGGAGGATTCCGATTAGGTGGAAATGGACCAGGACCTCAAGTTGTTGGTGGAAGATTCACATTTACTACAACTGGTGGACGCCTCCGGCCAAGAGACGCGAACGGACCGCAGCCGGCAGGGCCACCAGTTGATGATCTAGCTACGTACGCCTCCCCCTCTCACCCAAATTCCCCTCTTGGTCGCTCCCTATATGTTGTTAGTATTAGAGCACCTCCTGACCGTCTTGCCAGAATCCTAGGAAGCTTGTTTGGACCTATGGGACCTCCAGGTGCACAGCGTGATGAGGATCCGCATGGCATGCCTCCTGGCCTCCGGGCGTTGTTCTCAGCTATGCTGAACCCTGCAAATGCACGGTCTGGAGATGCTGTCTATTCCCAAGAGGCTCTGGACCAGATTATCTCTACGTTGATGGAACAGCATCCTCAATCGAACGCACCAGGCCCCGCATCTCCAGATGCCATTGCAGCACTACCGAAGAAGAAGTTGGATGAGAAGTTGTTAGGACCAGAAGGAAAGGGTGAATGCAGTGTTTGCATGGATGACGTTCAGGTTGGCGATGAAGTCGTACTCCTACCTTGCACACACTGGTTCCACGAAGCTTGTGCCTCAGCATGGCTAAGTGAGCACAACACATGTCCCATATGCCGTAAAGGCATCGATGGAAGCGCCGAACCATCATCATCGAACAGCCGACGCTCAAGCCAGAACCCTACTCCTCCAGGCCGCAGGGCAAGCAATCGAGATCCCGGAAGCTCTGAATCAAGAAGAAATCGTCTAAACAGAAACAACTCCCGAAACGAAGCTCGGTTGAACTTCATCAGAGACGGCGGTGGCCGCGGCATCTTCGACGAGCAAGACAGCGACAGAAATATGTCTTCGGCACGGGAGTGGGAAGAAGAAGACCGGGACAACGGCGTCGGCCCCATGCCCGGCTCCTTCTCCTCCTCCATGTTCCGCCGCCCCTCAAACATGAGTGACAACCGACGAGACAGCAGAGGAAACACTAGCGGCAGCGACCGCTCTAGAGAATCGAGACGAAGCTCGAATTCCGGTAATGGAGGAGGAAGTAGTAGCGGTGGACCTATGTCCTGGATTCGAGACCGGTTTGGCGGCGGCTCGAACCGTCGGAATGACTAGGTCAATTTTTCGTTCATGTGTATGGCAGCAAGCAAAAGTTGTCTTGAGATCGCACAGGTCGCCCTATGACCTTTAATTACCTAGCAACAGAAAGCAGTTGGTGAGCATACTTGGCGTTACGGGGTACGAGCTGGCTTCTTGATAAGTGAGCGATGAAGCAAGCGAGCTTGGTTGAGGGAAATGAATGGATGATTGAATCGGGGCGGGATGATCGACGGAGAAATTTCATTGGAGCGGGCACGCTGGCTGGATTTTACAGGCAGTGAGTGAATGCATGCATGCATGCTCGTGTTGATATAGCTGCAGCGGACTACAGATAGGTACTCAATACAGAAACCCTTGTCAAGGCCACCTTAGATCCGTGCTCGCCTTCGCTCATCCGTTGCATTACTTCGATCATGTGGACTATATCTTTTGTCAGTACAGTTTCCTCCCAATACACCCGCCCCCTCAAAAAAAAAACCCCGAACCGAGAACATTGGAGGGAAGAGAAGTACAACATACCAATATCACCCTTCGCTCGCACGAATAATGGGTCTTTAGCTACAAGCTCGTCACCGCCTTCTTCTTTCATTTGCTCCCGCAACACATTCCCAATACACATCGCCTCCAAAAACGCCCGGTGGTTAAACACCCACCACACCTTCGCTTCACTCTCAAACAGCTTATACAACAGGAAAAAAGCATTTATCGCATCGTGCGCAGCTTCTAATGCTCCCCTTACGTTCACAGGGACTTCGGGACTCCCACTCGAGTGTAAGAGCATGACGTTGTGGAAGTAGTTACTGGTTAGGAAGAGAGTCTGGCGCACGATGCGTGGTGAAGTGGTGCAAAGAAGGGAAAGGGAGGCGGCGTCCCAGGAGCGGAAAATATCCGGAAAAGAGCGATACACGGCGCGGAAATCGGCTATCAATTTAGCTTTCTGCCGGGGCGTGGAACTGATTGGCAAATCGAGAGAGCGCGGGGAGCAGATGGTTTCCTGGACGAGGTTCGCGAGGGTCCAGCAGCCGCGGATGTATGCCGTATCCGTAGGATTGCTTTGCGAAATAGAGCTGGAATCGTCTATCAGATCTTCCACATTAACGTCGGTGTGTGTGGCGGAGGGAGGGAGCGAGAGAAGGACTGTGAGGAATGTGTCTTGGAGCAGTACGGCTTGCCAGAGTTTGCGGCGGACCTGCTTGTCGAAGATACTAGCGTTCGGGCACACGATGTTCGGGTCTCGGTGTAGGCCCATGGCGTAGGCTTGGCGGATGAGGATTCCCGCGAATGCCCAGCCGTCTGAGGCATGGTTGTCGTTGATTAGGAAGTAGGTTATGAGTACCATGGCTTGGATGGAGCGGACGGAGGCTTTGTTCAAATAGGAGCTCATGCGCAGGGATTGGTGGGCGGCCGAGACGTAGAATTCGGCGGTTTGTTGGCGTTCGCGTGGGGAGGTGGTGGTGACGAATTGGGTGCCCATGGCGAGCATGGCGAAGATCATGGCGACGAGGGCGCCGTCGACTTGGTTCTTTTCTTCGAGGGCGAGGGACCAGAAGTGTTCGTAGTCGGCGTAGAAGGTTTGGCGGTGGATCATGGGGTAGACTGGATCAACACATTCGAAGTATCGTACCAGAAGAATATCTGCTTGCAACTTCTCGGGTAAGACTGAGATGGTCTCTGGTAGTCCTCCTTGGCAGGTCCAGTAGTTTGCAAATGGATGCTCAGACCCAATTCCAAAGACATTTGAGGCCGTAGGATGTGAATATGGGACATTTGATAGCAGTCCTGTAGAGGAAGAGACAGAGCCTCGCGAAACATTCCTCTGATGAGGATCTGGAGCTTGCTTTGGTCCTTCAAAGCCATTCAATGATGGTTTCTTTTGAGGTTTGGGTGGCTTGGTCATCCGTCTGGCATTGCTTGTCGTGCGATTCGTCTCTCTGGATCTCTTGTCAGCATTTTATGGGACTAGAGAGGGGAGTAACTTACTCCAGGACGTTTGCAACATGGTCATATTTGCATTCGGTTTGTCTCTTTATACCTGGCGAGGGTCAACAGGGAAAACGCTTGTGACTCGCAGTTGAAACTTACAAGCTAAACAGTGAGGTCTTCCTCTGTCGCACTTGGGTTTTTGTTAGTACAAATTTTGTGGCGGTTGGCCTGTGAATTCCGAGTGATGAAGCACAATAACCTTTTATCATAATGAGGTTTAATAGAATCAAGCACATAGGAAAAGTTAAGACGGCAAAAGCAGTAAAGCTTCAAGTTTATAGCCCAATTATAGAGCAATGTAATTGAACATTTCGACTGATTTAGTGAGTGTTGACTGACCTTCGTTTTCCTTTCTACACATTCATGACAGGATAGAGTCGGCTTATTACGTTTTTGCTTCTTCTTGGGAGGTTCGGAAGTAAATTCGGCGTCGTTCTTGATCGGCGATGAAGCGATCGTGCTCTCTGTTGCCGCAGGGGAAATGGCAGTAGTAAGAGCTGGGGACGTGACCGCCGGACCAATTTGATTATGGTCCATATTTAATCCAGCTTCCCTTGTCCAGCGAGACTCGTGGGAGGATGCGTATGGGGATCTGACAGTCGGCGATGGTTGATGGGAATAAGTTGCGGTTACGGGAATACCTCGAAACTTCTCTTAGGATTGACGAGGTTGGCCGAGATGCGGTTATCGCAAAATGCGGGGGGAGTCGAGTCGAGTCGGGTCAGCTTTGGGACCCCGTCATTCCGCTCCATGCGCTGCACGCTGGACGCTGCACGTGCTTTCCGCATTCGGAAGCCGGCACGGATCGGAGCGGATTTACCATTTTCCACATTTGAGTGGATTCTCGCGTCGCGTCTGTTGAACGCGTCGGAAAACAGATGGGATGAATGGCTTCGATGAATTGGATATCCTCACCACAGCTGCCACTTACGTCCACCACCTTACGATAACTAGGAGGACTGGTCTAGTCCACGTCGATCTCGAATTTGGAATCTGAATTGGGGTAAGGGTAAGGGTAATGGTAAGGGATAACCTAAACCTAGAGATTAAGTACCATTTGGAAGCGCTGCAACTCGTCCAAGAGGGCAACCAGAGAGGTAATTCAACACCGCTCCTACCAACATGACGATCGTTCTCGAATCGAGGCAAATTATGCTAGCGATAAGCCGGATGTCGAGGAATTATATGTTGAATCAATTGTTAATTCTTTTAGTTTACCTTGACCCAGAACAAAAAGCACCAAATCCGGCTCCCTTCCCTTTACGGCTCCCAACTACAGGATGATTGCGCCATCTTCACCAATCGCATACCCTCCGAGTTCTTCTCCTCCAGTATCCAAACGCCCTCGTTCTCCGAAGCCTGCCGCAACTCGAAAAGCAAAGTCAATTGGCGGATTCTTGGTTGACTCAGACTCGGAAGGAGAGGATGACTTCCTACAAGCTGAGCCAGCACCGAAGCGGCGGATGCTAGAATCTTCACGCTCTCCAAGTGTTGAAGATCGCTCGAAGGAAGTTATCACAGATGTTTCTGAGGCTGTGGGAGCAGTTCCGAGTATCGAGAAACCGAATGGCGATGCCCCAATTGATGTGGACGACACCTCAGATTCCCAAGCCGAAGGCGAATCCCAAGAAACTTCTGCATCTTCCATTCCCGCTAACGATTTCATCAACGTCGATGATGTTGTGCCATTGCCCTCGTTCCTCCGAAAGAGCGCGCTGAAGAGTGCGGAAATAGTGACCTGCGCGGGAAAGACAACTACAATCAAGGAGCGGAGGAAGACTGCTGCCGTTCCATTTGAACAGTTGGTAGCAGCCAGATCAACCGTCAAAGCTGGGCGTGCAAAGAAGAGCTATTATGGAATCGACATACACAATTTGATCAACGATGCCATCAAGGAGACCAATGCCGAGGAATTAAGAATGGCAAAGAAATCACAGGAGATCTTGCCTTCTGTGGAAAATGTTACCAGCAAGCCGAAATCTAGGAGAACGCTCATGTGGACGGAGAAGTACCGAGCAAAGCATTTTATGGAGCTCTGTGGTGATGAGCGAACTCACCGCCAAGTTCTACGATGGTTAAAGGCATGGGATCCTATTGTGTTCCCCAAGTCTGGCAAGGCGAAACCAGCTGCTGCGAAGCGATCGGGAGGTGAAGCGGAAGAGGAGAAAGCTCATCGCAAGATTCTGCTCTTGACCGGACCACCGGGTCTTGGTAAGACTACTTTAGCTCATGTCTGCGCGAGACAGGCTGGCTACGAAGTGATGGAGATCAATGCTAGCGATGAGAGAAGTCGAGACGTAGTCAAAGGACGAATAAGAACCAGTGTTGGAACAGAAAGTGTCAAGACGGGCTCAACGTTCACTACGAAGTCTGGCCAAGTAAAGAAGAACACGCACCCACTCTGCGTTGTGGTTGATGAAGTCGACGGAGTAGTCGGAGGTTCTGGAGGCGGTGGAGAAGGCGGCTTCATCAAGGCTTTGATCGACCTCGTCATCTTGGATCAGAAGAACTCGGCGCCAGCAGGAACGAGTCAGACTAAGAAGAAAAAGAAGGACGATTTCAGATTGATGAGGCCTCTGATACTCATCTGCAATGATGTCTACCATCCAGCTCTGAGGCCGCTTCGCCAATCCAGCTTTGCTGAAATTATTCATGTTCGAAAGCCGCCTTTGGATGCAGTGGTCACGCGCATGAAGTCAGTCTTTGAGAAGGAAGGAGTTCAGTGTGACAGTGATGCCGTGCGGAGATTATGCGAAGCAACGTGGGGAGTTAATGCCCAGGAAGCACGGAAGGGTAAAGAAGGAACTGGGGAGGGAGATCTGAGAAGTATCATGGTGGTAGGCGAGTGGGCAGCTGGAAAATTGAAAGCTTCTTCGAAGGATGGCACAGCACGACTGACCAGAAAGTGGGTTGAGCAGAACATGATGAGTGATCTCTCACATGGCGGCGGCGGTGCTCGGGGAGTGGGACGAGGAGGAGCCAAGGAGGTTGTGAACCGAGTATTCTTGGAAGGTGCCGGCTTTCCCAAACCCACATATGTCAACCCGCTGCCAAATCTCTCTGACGAGCAGCCAAAGACTCAACTGGGAGTTGCAGAACAAGCGAAGAAGGCGGGAATGGATCGTTTGAGAGAGATGGTAGACACGAGCGGCGACATCGACCGAATCATGACCGACATATTCTCCGAATACCCAAGCCAACCTTTCAACGATGATAACATCTTGTCCAAACCGAACTCTGCCTATGACTGGCTATACTTCCATGATACGTGCTCGTCTCGAGTCTTCACCGGACAGGAATTTGAGCTGGCATCTTATCTCAGCCAGCCAGTCCTCGCATGCCACAATCTCTTCGCCTCGCCTGCTCGGCACTACTTCAACGACTCGAATCAGCCGAAGAAATGGGGAGAAGGGGAAGAGACTGAAGAGCCTTTGCCATTCACTGGGCCAAGGGCGGATTACTCAGCTCACGAAGCAGAGAAGACGAATCGAGCGACTATTCTTGAACTGCAAGCGAATCTCAACGCTACACTATTACGAAGCTTCCGAAGCCCAGAAGACATCGCTACGGACTTGTTACCCTATCTCGTCAGGATGCTCACCCCTGAGATCAAGCCGATTATCGTGGGTGGCAGTGGCGACCAGAAAGGCATTGCGAGTGTGAGGAAAGAGTCGGAGAAAGCTATGGTGAAGAGGTCTGTTGATGTTATGGGATCGGTCGGTGTTGTTTTTGAGCGGGGGAAGCTGGAGGGCGAGTTCGGGGCTAGGGCCACGCAGTGGGTGTACCGTATGGAGCCGTAAGTTCCCTTTCATCAACCTAAAATTTTTGAGCATGCTAATGGAGGCGTGATTGCAGACCGTTGGATGAACTCGTCATCTTCGAAACAGCCGGCCCCTCAGCAACAGCATCTGCGCCCGTCCGCTACGCAGTCCGCCAAGTTCTCGACCAGGAATACCAGAAGAACATTATTGTTCGCGAGAATGCAGCAAGGCAAGCTCGGTATAAAGCAGGCAACCCCCACGACGATGACATCGAGCTTGTTGCTAGGACCACAGATCCTAGAGCAGCGGTAGACCGAGCTCTGGGTACGAAGAAAGACTTCTTTGGGAGAGTAGTAAGGGATGAGATCATGCCGCTGCGGGAGATTGATGGGAATGCTGAGAAGGAGGCGGCTGAGAAAGGGAAGGGAGTGAGGGAGGAGAATAAGGTGTGGGTTACGTTTCATGAGGGTTTTAGCAATGCGGTTAGGAAGCCAATTACGATTGAGGAGTTGGTGAGGGGGTTGTGAGGAGGCAATGAATGGATAGATTATGGTAAACGATAAATGACTGGCATTGACCGATTTCTATAAAACCCTTATAAGGAGAGTAACCTATGTCTCAACAGGTTCCGATCCCTCCTCTAAACCGACCACAAGCTGCCTCCCACAAATCCTGCCAGCATAAACGGAGACTCCTTTTAGAGCCTGATCCTGATCCTGATTTCATGTTCTTGTTGTAAAGTTTCCTTCAGCTGATGCGCTTAGGACATGCTTGTGCTTCATGGAAAAGACCTACGCCGATGTTTCAACTGTCATTTTCGACGGCACACTTTCATTTGAGTGTCCTAGCTGAAATCGACCGTAGTCTTCTATGTAAGCATGCAGGAAGGCCTGTGAAAAGAGTCATGTCTGAGTCTAGGTAGTGACGGGGTTTGAAAGCCGCAGATGATAAATGACATGGAGAACTCTTCTGAAGTTGACCTGCCCATTCTTCATAACACGAGGGGCGATGTTGCTTGTGGAAAGATTTGCACTGTAGTCCTTTACTTATACCTGAGCAGACGGCCGCTCTAGATTCTAGCTCATCTTTAATAAACTAGCAAAGTGATAATTCATTTTCTTGAAAGAGACTTTCCCAGTGTCGTCATCTTCAAAAATAATGCTTCATTCCGTCGCAGATTCATTCTTGGATTCAAAGACGACCTCCATATGAGTATCTTTCCAAGTGCCTTTAGATTAGTAACGCCTCTCAAGCATTCCGGAATCTGCTGTAAGAGTGACACAGTTTGGATTCGGCTCTGCAAGAGATTTAAGATGACTTATATCCTCTTAGCTTTAACCCAAATCCTTGTTTCCCTCACATATTGAAGTGCCGCTCAAATTGACGGCACGCGCTTCTTCGAGGAGACGCTTTCATTCGACGACAACAACAAAAAGAGCCTATGCCCGACGAAGGTTCTTATATATTAATTGCAGGAGATGCAGTGAAACCAGGAAAAGAGTCCCCAGCTGTAGCCCTGGCGACTACAGTGCGCCTATATTGCGTAGAGTTTGGAAGTGCAGCTGGACCAGGGAGAGCCTCTCTCGCGGCCTTGTATTCAGCGGTCTGTTGATAGTCGAGAAAGGATATACTAGACATGGAAGAGGACTGTATTTATAAAAAGGAGGGTTGAGGTGAGATTTGGTGCCTTCCATAATTAGACTCACAAGAAAGCGCAACATTCCTTTCTAAATTATGTCCCTGGGACACGCTATGAAGACAGAAACGGACGTTTGAATATGACTAAGGGCAGCATATTTGGACTACAAGCACTGAGAGCAGAAAGAATGCGATGTAGAAAACAGATCGAGGTAGGTGAGTAGGACGCTGGATGGAGCCTGAGAACGCTTGACTAGATATTCTTTGATTCCAAAGAATTTTTGATACCTGGCCATGGGAAGTTGGTCTCATTAGAGGGACGTTGAATTCGTCCTCAGCAGAAATCATCCTATTCGTCCCGAACTAACGCCATTTGCTTTGCAAAGAACTCGGCTTCTTTCTGCATCTCCTCCTTCGACCTCGGCTTTCTGTCCGCATCCTCGATTGCTGGAAACTTGCCCCTCGGTTCAGGCCGATTTTTTTGGTCCCATAACCCACCTCCAACATTTCCCTCCTCACCCTGCAGTCGATCATAGAACTTGTCGCCTTCCGCTGAAGAATCCTTATTGCGTGGGATTATGTGGCAGTGGACGTGTGGGACAGTCTGTCCAGACTCCTTGCCATCTTGGATTGCAATGTTGAAGCTGCCGTCTTCAAGTTTACCCTCGCTCTTCCCCTCCTCCTTGAAATAGTTTCTAGCCAGCATCTTCTGGACCTTTTGAACGGTTGTGAAGATATCGGTCACTTCATTGGTTGCGAGATCTGTCATACGCTGGACCTTGCGATATGGGACGACCAACACGTGACCGGGTAGGACGGGCTTGATGTTGACCATGGCGTAGCATAATGAGCTGTGGAAGAAGACCTAGGAGATGGTATCAGAGGGCTGTTCGTATTTTGCAAGCTCCAAAGGGTTTACCTCATGCGTGACATCGTAAGGCCCGAAATGGATTGTCTTTGACGAGTTGGAGCTCATCATGCGAACCAGAGAAGGAAACAAACGGGAGCGGGAGATCGAAGACGCCAAGATCATTACCCCAAGGATTAGATCACCCCGCAACGAATTCTCAATGGTCGAGAGTTGATGATTGGCAGGTTGACAACGCGTTTGGAGATGAGTGAAAGAGCGCAGGAAATGACGAGGGTCGAAAAACGTGCCTCACGAACAAGGCAGGAGCGCTCCACAGTGAATCTTTCCGAAACATCAGACAAACTCTCCAGTCCTTCACTTCTCCTTGGTAATTTATAACGCACTGTATTTGAGAAACATCACCAGACAGACGAAACAAATTCGATGAAATTGGACAGCAGGTGGCAAGTGCATTCCGAAACATGGGGCTTCCAAGCAAACATGTATATATTCGATACGCCGGAAACAATGCTTCAGGGCTGTTCAGCCCAACTTGCCGAAGCAAATTATACGGATCGAAGCGGACAGAATTATTCCACCTTATGGATCCTCATCCTTCAAATACAACTCTGTTTCCTCCAGCCTTAATGTTTCCTCTTTTCAACTCTTCTCCAGCGCATTCTTTTTGAATTTCAACTTCTAGGAAGCGCAAGTACGCTGTTCGTCTGCTCATTTCAAGCACCTGCGTGGCCAGCTGTCTAATTTCTACATCCTTTCCATCCGACTATGTTCCGCTCTCTCTTACTATTCGGCTCCATCAGCCAGGCTCTTGCCGGAACTATCCTATGGGATGGCCGATTCAATGACATGACTTCAAGTACCGAGCTCGATAATTGGTCTTGGAGTGATCAGACTGGACCTTACCAGTATTATATTGTCAGCATACTCAAGTGGTCTCTATCGAATCTTTGCTTACATGTTATTGTAGCACGGAACTGAGAATGTCACCTCATATGTTAATCTCGACTCTTCATACAAGAACCCAGCAGATAGCGGCAGCGTTCAAGGCGTCAAGATTACCTTAGACAGTACCTCATACTGGAATGGCCAAACGATGAGACGAACTGAGCTCATCCCTCAGACTTCAGCAGCCATCAATTCTGGTACGGTCTACTACCATTTCAGCATGCAACGTACCGACACGAATGCTCCAAGCGAGTATCGTGAGCACCAAATTGCTTTCTTTGAGAGCCATTTCACCGAGATGAAAGCCGGATGGATCAGTGGCGAATCGGCTACCAGCGACGCACTTCTTCGATGGGATGTCAGTTCTACAACCTACTGGAACACTACTTGGGAAGCTGGAGTTTGGCACAACATTGCCTATGAAATCAACTTCGATGCTGGATCGGTTGCGTTCTATCACTCTACTGGTGCTGACGATTTGGTTCTCACTCATGAGGCTGTCAGCGTTTCTGCGTCGTCCAATGGCGAGGACTGGCATTTGGGGGTTCTGGAGTTGGCAAGAGATGGATACACGGATGCGACGGAGGACATCTACTTCAGTGGCGTCTACGTTGAGAGTGGCGATTTGACTACAAGTGTTTCTGGCCCTGGTAATTCATCAAGCGGTTCAAGTAGCTCTTCGATTTCATCTGCCGTGGTTGCCTCTTCAACTGTAGTCTCCTCAGATGCGGCTTCTTCGAGCGTTGCTAGTTCGTCCGTTGAGGTCTCGTCCTCAGAGTCTACTCCAGTGTCTTCCTCGGTTTCGTCCTCGGCATTGCCTTCTAGCTCTTCTGTTGTTGCTACATCTGTTCAAACTGTAGCAACTCCGCAAAATGCCGCGCCTAGCACCACATTCTCGACGGTCGTCGTGCCAAGCTCTGTCAGCTCTGCCATACCGAGCTCGACGAGTGCACCAGCTGATGATGAGGATGATAATGATTGCGAATGAACAGCCCGTTCAACTGCAGCTCCTAGCATATTCGCATCTTGCCCGCTCCTACTAAAGTCAAGATCTGGTTCATCAAGGGTGGCATGGAGTATTTGAGAGTGATTTGGAGTGGAAATTATCTTCTTGTATATGATTGGTTCACAATAAGTTCTATATCCTGAAAGAATCTCAAACTCTAGAGTTTCTCACCATCGAAGCCCATTCTCCTGTCAACTACATCTCTTTCTTCTCCTCCATTCTAAAAGACCTCCCAGCCCTCAAGATCGCCTCCTTCATCCCCACTTTCGGATTATACCCCAACCTCTTCTTCGCCTTCTCAATGCGATACGTCCTCGTCATATTGCTATACCTAATCGCCATCCTGTTCATTCTTGACTTATTCCTCCCAAAACTCAAAATCCAAATCATCCACTCTGCGATAATCGCTATTATCATGCCTACCCAGAATGGAATCGCAGTGACTTTCGGAGTCGGATATCCTGCTGCCTCACCTATACCTCTTGCGAACTCCCAAAACGGATACTGCTCGTCGTTGGTGATGAGGAATCCTTCTCCAGCTACTTTCAATTCCTCTGGCGGTGGGGAAACATGACTTTTGATCAGAGCTTGCGCGGCAAGAATATGTGCGTCCGTGAGATTCTCCTGGAAAGTAAAATCGAACATATTCTTCCCGTTACCGATCTGGTACTTGAGTTTTCCTGCCGCGGCGTTCTCGACGTATAATTTAGTCGTGGGATCGCCCTCGCCGAAGATTCCCGAAGGTCGGATGCAGCAGGTAAACATGCTGGGACTGTTGGCGTCGCGTACGAGCTGGTCGGCGAGCGCTTTGCTGTGGGAGTAGATTTCTTTTTGCTTGGGGAGGTAGACGAGGGGGAGGGAGTCGGTGGCGTCTACGAGGTTGCTGACGGCGTCGTGGACGACTGAGGCTGAGGAGGTGTAAACAAAAGCTTTAGTGCCGAGTTCCTGCTTATCATCAGTACGGTTCAATTAACTAAAGAGGGAAGAGAGGAAGCTTACTTTTGCACATTCTACCAAGTTTCTCGTGCCCTCGACATTGACTCTGAGATAAAGCGGGAGGTCCAAGAGACCAGGAGGTGGCGAGGCTGTGTGGAAGACCACTTGAGGCTTGATTTTGCTGAGTGCGGAGTGAACTTGGCTCTTGACTGAGATGTCGACTTCGTAGTATTTGACTGATGGAAGTTGATTTTGGGTGAGTTTGAGATCGAAGACATAGACTTTGGGTGGAGGGTCGAGCTTGAGGAGAGATTCGACGAGGACACGGCCTAAGGAACCACAGCCTCCAACCACGACGGCGGATGTGATGGATTGTTTGGTCTCCATTTCGAAAAACAAACACTAGAGCGAAGATCGAATGGGATGTCTTAAGCGAAGAAGCCCGAGTAGAGAGTCTGAACGACGAGGAAGATGAAAGACTCAAGAGCTTTTGTACTGTCTGCCTCGTCGGCACGAGGACGGTGCAATCCAGTTGCTGTCTATGAACCCCCTGAGGCCCTTGCTCCCTATCTCCGTACCACAAAATGGATACGCAAAAATACAATGTTCTGAGATACGGAGTAATTAATTTGAATGTTTGGGATCCCTTGAGGTCTGCGAGCCCGTCTTGATGAACAGCCTGATGTATGTGTCTGAGGTTCAATAGTTCGGAATGCCGGACCAATTGGATAATTGGGGCTACTTACTGTGGCACAGTTCTTGACTACATGCACCCCACCTTGCGGGCTCCAATGAGAACGAAGTACGAAATACGGCTGGGAGAACTAACTTCCCGTACCTTCGGGTGGAACTATTTAGTGTCGGAGAGTAGCTTAAGATACTCGTGAACTTGAGATACACGCGAACTTGAGACATCCGGAACCACTTTTAAGATTTCCTTTTCATTTCTATATGTGCCCTTCACATAGTCCACTCCTCTGTCTTCTTCATCTAGTACCCACCGGACATAGCAGCCAGTTTATCCCTGGCAATCTTTTGCATAGCAGGACGCTGCATGAGTCTCTGGTTCCAAGCGTAGTAATGTGGGTAGTTCTCGAGTTGCAGCGAACCGGCATGGTCACCGAAGATCCAGGGAACCATCATGTCCCATGTGACGAAAGAAAGGTCGGCATATGTCCTGTTCGGTTTCAGCTCATGTACTTTCTGTGGTAAGGAGTAGCTTTGACTTACATCTTATCCCCAACGAGGTATTGCTTTCCAGTGCTCTGCAAGTGCTTATCGATCACCATCAACACTCGCTTGATTTGATCCTTGTATCGGTCTCTGGCACTTGTGACCTTCTCTGGATGGAACTTCTCGAACCAGGCGGCCTGACCAAAGTATGGGCCTTGGCCTGACATTTGGAAATGCAGCCACGGCTTCACCAGGTACTTCTCTGGGAATGCGGTGTACGTGAGGGTGTTGTTCTTATCGTAGGTATCGATGAGGTACTCAACGATAGCGCCAGGCTCCCAGAGGGTAATACTCGTGTTTGGGTCTTCAATTCCAGGCCCTCAACCGTTGGGGTTGATCTCGGATTCTGCATTTTTCATGTCGGCCGTTTCTGGGATGAAAGCCAGCTTTCGCCAAAACCTCTCTCGAAGAACCACAAACCAACGATCTTGTAATTGTAGGGGATTGTGAGCTCTTCCATAATGTTGGCGACCTTCCATGGGTTAGCGCTGCTGGCTGTGTCCTGTTAGCAATGGCTCTTGTCAAGATTGATGGGAAACAACTTGCCGTGACCATACAGGGTGATTGGCTTGCTCATGTTGATTGTTTAGAAATACAATTAATACACGTTTCAAATTGAGGTTGCACTTGCGAACAATATCCTGGGGAAGGCATTTCCCTTATATACACTATGTGATGATATTCTCCCGATGACATTTGGATGATCTCTGACTTCATGAGGAGAATAGACTCCTCACTCTAGTAGATCGGAAACCCAGGTAGTTAGCAAATCTGATGGTCTTTGAAAATAGTACAGAACAGGCGGCCAATAATGTCAACGAGCAGACTTCGTATCGTGGTTCGTAGGTGAAGCTAGGGAGCTACCTTGGTGTGAACTATTGTAACAAGTGCCGAGTTGTAACGAATTATTCAGAACATGACAGAATCATACTCACGTTTTGTAAAAATCGAGACTATTATCTTGGCCGGATTTTGAAGGTCCAATGAAGGAATTTGAAGATATTAAGGTACAATATGCAGCCAGAAGAAAGGTGCTTATTCGAGAAATCGGCAAAGTACGAGCTGTACAGTTGATTGCCAGCTCTCAATCTAACTACAATTGAGACGTAGATGACTACGCACACTTGGCCAACAATATCTTTGGTGTCGAACAGCTTCAAGAATGGGGCGGCATGATGAGATTGTCCCGGCAATAGTTGAGCGCAGAGACTGCTCCATAAGGTATGAAAAAGATGACAACCCAACTTGAAGCAAAGTCAAGAGATATCCAAGCTTATGGGATATTTAAGTTTATAAGTTATCCTATAGGAAAGCTTTTGGAAGGAATGAAACGAGAGCGTCATGATGGAGGGGTATTTAGTTAAATCGACAACTCAAACCCCGTAATCGAAGATAAGCTGAGATTCGGCTTTAGTCTCTCGCAGACTTGCTCATGAGTCTGCATCTCGTCAATTTCGGCAAATGGTATGAAGAGAATCAATGGACTTACCATCGATCATCATCTCAAGACGCTCTGAAGATTCTTGAAACAAAAGTTCATCTAGCCAAACCCGTCATGACGAGTACCCTTCGTTTTCTAACTGTGCCTTCCTTCTCTTCTTCTCCTCGTTCCTCTTCTCCTTCTGAAATGCTTCGTCCTCCTGAAATCTTCTCAGGAATCTCGCCCGTCGACATTGCTATCTTCGATTAGAAGACATAAATGAGCTTGATCCCGACAACACATACAGTGCATGGTCCTCTGATACTTTCCAACTCTTGTCGCAGAAACACTCCTGCACAATTGACAGTCGGACTCTTGCATCGGACGACTTTTGAGGGTTTGTTGTGACCGCACTCAAATATCTCAATGAGTTGATGACACATCTTGAGAGCTTTTGAACGTTGCGGTGTTGGAAGGATCGTAAAAAGTCCAAATGGCCAGCATGACCGAGCAGTAAATGGCCAATATATCCTTCCGCGTGTAGAGGTGCCGCCTCGCCGTGGTGGTATAAACATCTTTAAAGCTGTTGCTCGCCGTCAACTGAAGTAGCAATCCACAGCATGAACTAGAGCGGGAATGCAAAACGCACCCAAAGATGCAAACCACTTCAATGAAAGTTCGAGTCCACGGAGAATTGAGCAATCAGAACTGAGACTCAACACGGAATGGGTTCGCCTTTCCACATGAGGACAACCTCCGCATCGTCACGGTTGCCACCGTTGTACTTCAATCCGACCTCAATACCTGCTAAGCCTTCCTGCTCTGCCTTTCGGTTCCACAACATCTGATGGATTTTGCCGTCAGCCGCACAGAGTGCATATCCCATAGGCAAATGGCTACGGCCCAGAGTTTCTCTCACCCCCTTGGTTGCAGATTTCTGGGATACCAGAAGACCGATTACACCAGGTCCTCTCCAGCCTGCCGGCGCACCGGCAAACGCTCCCTCAAGCTCGCGGGCTTGAGAGGGTTCAATCTTCCGTGCAAAGGCTTTGCATTGAATGAGCATCTTGAGGGGCTGAGGTGCAGACGGGAGTGGCCATGTGCCGAGAAGGTCAATCCCGTGATCTAACTTCCCGCCTATCCGTTTGAGAGACATTCCGAACTTCTGTAGTGCGATTTGGGTTGTATACTCGTAATGAGTGCCTATGTAAGTGGTGCTTTTCGGGTCCATCTCAATACGGGCAGCATAGTCTAAGAAACTCAGTAAGTCATGGTGGTTTGGACTCTGTGACTCAGGATACGTCAAATCTTCCGTGAGGCTGTTTGTAGAGTACATGCATAGCGACTGTTTTGCATGACGGATGATCCGTAAAGGAGTGCGTGATAGAAGCATGTAGAGTGTAGGCAGCCCGTTTGTGCGTATTATGTACTAGAAGGCATATTTCAGGGGCTAAAATGAGAGAAAGGTAGCTGAGAAACTAAAAAGGATAGAAGTTCCGTTTCGGGTAGTCTACCGAAATTCAAGTTTGCAGTGAAGAGTTGTTTTGAGATGAAGAGGAGGCTAGGATTGTTTTGGATGAGATAGCGTTTGTCGGTGAGCCTGATTGGCTGGAGCTTTTTTGTGGGTGAACACCGATATCCTGCATTTCAGCCTCGTCAACCACAACAACATCATTCCGGCCATGGCTGATCGATTGACTCAACTTCAAGATGCTGTGGATCAAGTTTGTACTGTCTCCGCTGGTCTTTGTGGCATGCTTACTGTTTATAGCTGGCCAATCAATTCGTGGCCTCCATCTACTACGTCCATAATCACCATGACCTGCAGACATTGAACCGGACCGACACTGTGCGACAGGAGAAGAAGGACGAAGATGGTGGCATGGAGAAGCCTCCTAAAGACTGTGCGCTATTCAAAAAACCCCCCCATTTGTGAACTTGCGACTAATATTGCGACCAGTTGAGCCCTTTCCTGCAGAAGTCTTCAAAGCCGCGCAACTGGAGCTCGCCCAAGATCTGATCCTCAAAGAGCAACAAATCGAATACCTGATATCCGTCCTTCCAGGCCTGGAGAATAGCGAGAAGGATCAGGAACAAATGATTAAACAGCTTGAGGAGGAGCTGAAGGTAGCAGAAGAGGAGAGGCTCAAGGCGGTGAAGGAAAAGGAAGAGATACTTGCTCGGCTGGAGACTGTCATCAAAAGTGTGAAAAGACCTTGAGGGAACTTTGGTCACGGTGAAGATTTCGAAAAATTTGGCACACCGGCGTTTGGGCATACCCGACATGTGATTTACGGCGGCGTACGGTCACGGAGATACCCAGAGGAATTTCTGGAGCTGTCAAAATCGGGATATCTATTCTAAGTCTATGAAACGATTCATTCCACCCACCAGTCTATGCTTGTTCCTGCCATGGATGTAAGGATGTGAGGTATTGCGATTTTGGAGGTATCTGGCAAAACGAGGTCTTGCGACTCTAGTTTAGGGTCGTCCTGAAAAACTGTGGGAACAGTTTCCTGAGCTCTTCCAAGTGCCGGATCTGATACTTGCAAGGCTTCTTCTTTGGTAGCGGCTCTCCCTCCTCTACAAGATGGGCCACTGTCCATCCAAGCTCCTCGGCCTTCTTACAGTTCAAAGCGGAGTCATCTGGATCTGTCAGTCCTCCTCTCGTCTCTAACGAGAATTACCTACCAACAAAGTAACAATCCTTCATTTCCGTGACTCCTGCTTCTCTCATGGCTTTCTCGAACATTTCCGGGTGAGGCTTGCAAATCATTGTGCTCTGAGCGTAGTCGCAAAAAGTCATGCCTTCGAATTGATCCTCGACTTCAAGCAAGCGCACGACTCGTTTCCCGTGAGTGACATAGGCATTAGTGAATAGCCAAAGCTTTACTTTGGACCGGTCGATGTCTTCAAGCATCTTTCGAAGTCCTGGATCTGGGGAAATGATTGACTCCAACGGTAGGGCGTCGTCTACCTGGCGATTGTATTCCAGTGGATCAATTTTGTGATGCCGCACGAGTCCCTCGATAGCAAGGCCATAAGTCTTGTAGTATTCTTGATGAAGCCTAAAGGCATCTTCTTGGCTCAATCCAATATGCTTGACGAAGTACTGATCTATAAGCTCGGTCATGTGGTCATGGACCTTTTTGCCTACCGAAGAGTTGAGTAAATGTGAGATTTTATAAGGCAAGTATACGCACTCTTCGGATAAAGCTACAGTAATAAAAATCCAATTGTCAGCTACGACTCATTCACTGCATATCAGACGGGCCAACATACACAATTGTCGATATCGAAAAAGAATACTGGTCGCTTTGACTCCATGACGTTTGGTGCTGGAATGAAGTCTCTTTTCCAACAGAGGGCAGAGTTTTGGGAACTAGGAGTGGGAACTGATGGCTTTTTGAAACACCTCGAAAACCTGAAAATCCTTAACATGAGCAAACCATGGTTGACAGCAAGAATGCTAAGAAATGGGAATCATCGGAGCTTCAGCAATGACGATTGCCCCAAACAGGTTAGGCGAAAATTCAAGGGCTGTGTAAGGCGGCTCTCGCCGGCCGCGTGGAAATTAAACCTGGTGACCATTCTACACTCGACCTTCGTCCATCCTTAACAACATCATTTCATTCTTTGCAGCATCTGCCACCACCCGTGTCGAGTAACCTGGCTTCGCTCCATCGACTGTCACCATCTGTACATCTCATACTATTTACTGTTCGACTAATTTGCAGCTTGCTGGTTGCACCATGGCCCAAGTGGCTGTGGCTCCTGCCCCTACAAATGGCGTATCGCAGACCCTGACAGCGGAGGAGCTTCGTGAGATTTTGGAGTATGAAAGAATTGTACAATTTCGAGATGCGGTATTGGCAGGCACGCATCCTCGTGTTAAAATACCTGCCCATCTTCACCGACCTGCGTCGTCGCCCAACAACAACTTGAACTCGACACCGCGACACAACCCTCCCACACAACCATCGCACTCTACACCCGGCGTTGCCTCCCAAAACGAAGGGTCACCTTCATTCTACAACGCATCCCCATATTCTCACCGCTCAGCAGGTGATGCGATTGTTCCTATAGCTTCCAAATCTGCCGAAATCATGCCCATCCTACTTGAGAAGTCTGATGATCTCATCAAAGCTGAGATTCAATTACAGAGACAGAGGGTAGAGAGAGCATTAAGGGAGCAAATCGAGCAGCAGCGTCTTGCGCAGAAAGCGCTGCTTCAGACGTCTGAGTCTCTTCCAAATTTTGACCTCTCAGAAGTTCTGTCAAAAGCCCTTGCTATTGTTCATCCTTCTACTGCAGCAGAAGACGAGCCTCGCTCAACTGCCAGTGACTCATTTGACGAGAACACTTTCTATTCCAGTCAGCATGATACACCTGGTCTTTCCAGTCCTTCTCAGAGTCACCAAGAGCCTGTGGATCGGCGATCACGCGAATTAGCCTTCGGTGATGACCGTCCCAGTGCTAAAGTTTCAGCAGAAAGTTACTCTAGGGATCAAGATGTTGTTATGACCGGTGCTTTACTGCCTAATGGTCATCACCTGGCAACACAGGAAACACGTTTACAATCTCAGCACTTACCTTCCATTGCACAGACAGGTACTTCAAGCCTCCAGGAACAACGCTCGGAAATCGGCCTGTCCGATTCGAGCAATTCTCGTGAAGAAATGGCTGGAGAAGCATCTTCAAGTGCAAATACCCAAAGAAAAGTCAGAAAACCCCAAAAGACTTTAAAACAAGGACTCCCAGAGGAGGTTAGAGCTCTCATGGCTGATACACTGGCTATACAGGACTTGGATGAAAACCGAATTGCGGAAGCAGTTGACAACAGGGTTCCTTCGCCCGTTGTGCGTGCTCACAATTTGTCTCCAATTGCACCTCAACCCGCTCGAGTATCTCCTCTTGCCACTGCAAGGAATCCTCCAATTCTCCGAGATCTCGTTTCTGTTGATGAAGCACAGCCCTCCCAAGTCGTCGCACTTCGTAACGACCCTGCAGCGCCTACCGGGATTTCGAGTACGGATAGTTCACCAAAAGGCGTTAAAGGCTCCGAAAAGAAGAAGAAGAAAGACAAGAAGGAGAAGAAGCGCAAAACAAAGGATACTGCGGATACGCCGGAGTCTCCATACATCAAGCAGGAACCCAAATCGCCCTCTCCTTACGGAGTGGCACCTTTGCCTCGACCTCAGAAGCGACAGCGGCAATCTGGCCAGTTTGCTGCTGAACTCAATTACGATGAACCTAGATATGAACCAGAACCAGTAGTTCAAGACCGAGTTCCCGAACCACGCACGGAAATTCGCGCCCCTCGTGAATTTGATCGATACGAGGATCGCTACGAACCCGAGCTTCGACGACCTGAGCCTGCCTACCGCCGTATCGAACGAGAAGATGGAGAGTATAGGCGTATCAGTGATGGATCATACACAAGACGAGCGCAGTCACCTGCAGTATATGCTGTTCCTTACGGCTCAGGTGAGCTTCGCCCAAGAGCTGCATCCCATGCTATCGTGGAGCGTAGGGTTGTAGAAGAGCCAAGGTATTATCGTGAGCCGATCAGAGCAAGCGTACGCCCCGATGCAGATCGTGAACGTTCCAGATCCCCCAGACGGTCACCCCTCCCTATGGCTCCTCCACGACAGCCCATGAGGATTGTCATCGACGAGTTTGGCCGCAAATACTACGATCCAGGACCAGCACCTGTTGTGCGTCAGTCGGTGGCACCACCTACCAGATATCGTGAGCCATCAGTGGTTTACGAGCGAGCACCAGCGAGGACAGTATCTAGCCGGATGCCAGCGGACGTGTACGAAGATGATGGAGTGCTTTATCGACGATCATCCCCAGCCATCGACGCCCCGCGGCGTGTCGTTACTCAACCAGAGTATGCCGTTCCATCACAATCCGAATATCGAGCCTACCGCGAAAGAGAGTATTCGACCCGTCCGATGGCACCACCTAGGGAAGAATATGTGCAGGTACGTGCTCCCGAACGTCGTCAAATGAGCGTCTTCGAGGAGCCGCCTTCGCGTGAGTATATTCAGAGAGCTCCAAGTGTTCGCCCAGAGCCGGTAAGATATGAGATTCCTAGGGAATTCCCTGGAAGAGTTCAGAGTGTCCGTCCCGAGGCCCCTCTGAGAGAATACAGCGTACGACCTGAAGCGCGGAGAGAAGTGATTCCACAATCACAGAGTGAGTACAGTGTCCGTCCAGTTGAGGCGGCACCTCGTGAGCGAATGGTTGTGGCGGATGGAGAGAGATATTACGAAGAAGCACCTAGAGCGAGACCAGCGGAGGTGGCTTTCATTGAACGGCCAAGAGCAAGAGAGTCATCGGTCATGGTCTACGCGGACGATGTTAGGAGGGAGGTGGTCTACAGATAAGATGGAAGGTGAAGCTTGTGGGAAATGAGTTTGGTATGATGGTACCAAGTTCCTGGAGGAACCTCGAAGCGATGATATCTGGGGAACGAACAACGACAAAATCAGAAACTTTATCTTTCCTCGCTGCATCACTCACAGAATGAATCTTCTACTGGGAATTCCCACAAGTGTGCCAGCGAGAGAGGTGACAAGCTTCATCGCGAACACGGCATGTACGAGTACAATGTAGCAATAGCAAAAACCATTCGTCGTTCGCGATGGTCACTCAATAATTATCCATACTTTTTCTTGCATCTTAAATTTCTATCTCCATAGTTAATAGAATCATGAAACCTGCTGAAATGTCATTTCCAGTTGGCTTCATTGCCCCTTTCTTTCTCAATCTTTTGTATAACATTAGGAGAAATCCCTCCTCTCATCAACGGTAATCCTGTCAAAATGTTGCGCCTGTGTAACAATGCCTTGTATGCATTTCCTGGGAGGATGTGAAGAGCATTCATAGCATTTGCCATCACTTACGGATACGGATGCGTAATAGCACGGGACCGGTAATAGTAGTTCGGGCCGGCATGATGGGTTGGGGTAAAGTGAAGTGAGGGGCACGATGATTTGTACTTGGTAAAAAACCTAGAAGATGATGAAGCCATGAGGATCTAAAGATGGGTAATTTTCAGATGGGGTGAGAAAGGCAGGTATTTACCTGTAGATCTTTGCCGTTCTCGCCATCGCAGGCGCGATGCGGCCCTGGCGATCCATGCACAGATCAGATTCAGAACAGGACAGCAAGACAAATGCCACAAGTTCCAATAGCGGAACCTGGATAATGGATTGAGGGCAAAACAATTATGGAGAGAAGGGGGGCATAGGCCTGGGGCTCGAAGCGTTTCTCGTTCCGCGCACTGTGACATCTTGCCCAATCCAGCGGCGAACAGACGCTCAGAGACTAAAATACCTAGGACGTTAGGAGCTTCAAGCTTGAGCCAGTAGCAGGAAAGTGCCCAGCGATGGCGCTAGAGCAGCATCTCCAGGCCAATGATGGGGGAGGGAATGATGAGGTGCCTTTTCGGAATGGGTAGTGCTGTTCTAGACTCTGTGGAAACCTGTTGAAGAATGGATGGGTATCTGAGGGCTGCACGGTAAGCTGTGCCGTATACCGGGGATGGGTTCCTGGATGAGAGTTTGCAGGTTCCAAGATTCAGGTGAGTGTGATATTTTGAGATAGCTGTCAAGTGCTGTGATTTGTTATGAAGAGTTGGGATGTAGTGGTCTTGAAGATAGAAATTCTTTTTACAGCCCAGATGGTTGCTCAGACTGTCGTGCTCTGTGTCCTGATACGAGTTGGGAAGGACCCGCGTCATCAATGGGACGAGGAAGTGAAAATAGCTTTTGATGACAGATGTAAAGATTTTCCGCAGCCGAATCTCACCGGATCACTCGGTCGAGGTTAGCAATAACAATGAAAGTCATACAGTATTGACTCTGATGCCAATCAATTCTACTGAGAACCCTAGACCGCACTCAAAAATACACCACACTTTGAAGTCGAATCTTGAAGCTTTTGATGCGACAAATCTTCAACAAGCTTCCAATTGTTTCGAGAAAGCCTAACCTCTTTCAGACAAGCACAAAGCGCACACTTATTCCCCCGGTCCATTCCAAAGTACATCTCACCTTAATTGAACTTCCATAACAACCTCCTTTTCACTCGGACACTCTTTGTTCCTTTTGTGAAGTGGTCTCTGCTCCTGTGCTCCTACCACCGCTCGAGTCTCGGGTACGACACCCTGTCGTGTGGGCGAGTCGAACGCGAGCACAGCCCCAGGCTGCTTACTTATCAGCCGAATCGCTCCTTCACCTGCTGCTGGTGCTCTCACGAGACTCTTCTCTTCACAACACCTCTCTACATACTCGACGAAACGATGAATAAATTGGCAAACATGCGCCACTGGGGGGCTGGCCAAAGCTTCGGCATAAATAGGCCACAGATGAACATGACGGCCATCAATCCGCAGCAGAAGCCCGCCCACGGATCGCCCAGTCTGTCTCCAAGTCTTTCTGCCGACACACCTATCACATTGAGCTTCAACGTGCCCTTTGCGTCAGATCTCGCGGGTCCAAATATTGAAGATATACTATACGCAACCTCGGGTGCTGTCGAGCGCTGGACACACCCCGCAGACGCGCCTGACGATGTCCCCATCTACGAATTACCTGTCCACGCCCAGAACGTAATCAATCTCCGCAAGATGTGCAAAGATCTCACGACTGGCCCGTTACCTATAGAGGCTCACGTCAAGTCGTCGGAGCCGAAGAGAGTCAAGGGACAAGTCACAAACGTGTGCCTTTCCGGAAGCCCGGAGCTGGTACACAAGAGCAGGGAGACGATTCTCAATGATTCGCCGCTGGCACTGGTGAGATGCAATAAAGATTCCCCATAATTTTACTGGCATACTAACAGAACGCATGAAGAGATGTGCAGTAGTTGATGTAGACGGAGAATTGGTTATCGATTCGGCTCAGACAGCTCTCAAACAACAAGTGGTGGAACATCTCGACCAGATTGCAACCTTCTGTGGTGTCGACGTATTCCTCCTCGGACCCAAATTTGCCTCCTTAGCAGATGGACAGAACTCGAACGGCGAGGCTGGACGCGATCAGAGATGGAGAGTCGCTATCTACGGAGATATGGAGAGTGCGGAACACGCAAAGACTCGAGTACTGATCTTGATTGACAGACTTGTAAGCTACACGGCACTCGATTGATATGGTAATATACGATACTAATGTTCTCTTAGCTCAACCGCGTTGTTGATGGAACTCTTCTCGAACTCGCTCTGCACACAGTCATCTGTGGCCGATCCCGAAAAAACATTAAGCTCATCGAGTCTACAACTAATACCGCCATTTACTTCCCGCCACCATTCTCCCAAGTCTACAGATACTGTCCAACTGGAGCTCAGAGAAGAAATCCGGAGGAGATCTTCATCACTGGAGAGTCGATGACAAATATCGCAATGGCCAAGCAAAAGATTCACGACATGGTCACCCGGACAAGACTCTTCATGAAGGATGCAACTGTCTCCGCGGCCAAGATTGACAGCATTCTTTTGAGCAGATTGGACAAGGTCCGCAAGATTATGGAGACGAACGGAACGTTCATTCAGTTTCCGGCACTTGCATCAAACCGCAATATGATCCGAATCCAAGGTGTCGAGGGTCTCCACGTTGAGCGAACTGTTCGAGATATCATGTCACTGGTAAGTAGTAGAATTTCTGTAGAGACACAACTTTACTGACCCAAAATAGACTGGCCAATTCTACAGCGCCTCCTGGTGGCTGCAGCAAGTAGACACCATGCGTCTTCCGTCACCTGCCGATATTCGGACCATGCTCTCGGATATCTGCGCTAACTCAGATGCTGATGTATCTTTTGAGAAGCTAGCCTTTACGATTACAGGCTCAGATGACGCAGTCAAGGCAGCATTGATGGTTATCTCCGATATCAGATTTGTTTCTCGATCCCAGTATCAGATCAGAGTGAAGATCGAGCTCGCGAATGAGCATAAGGAATTCGTCAGCGGGAAGAAAAACGGCAAGATCAACAAGATTATGGGTCAAAGCAGCGTGCAGATTATCTTCGACGGCTTCAACGAGTACAACTTCAACATCGATGTCTGTGGCAACAACTACGAAGCTATGAAATCTGGCCTGATGCTTGTGGAGCAAGAGATGCCTGCCTCTATATCTTTCCACGTTCCGGATCAGTACCACAAGCGTATCATTGGAATTGGAGGACAGCACATTCAGCGAATCATGAAGAAGCATTCTGTCTTTGTCAAGTTCTCGAACGCCATGGACCGCGGCGGCGTCGGCCGTGAAGATGACGATATCAAGGTCGACAATGTGATCTGCCGTACACCGGCAAGAAATGCCCAGAACTTGGAGCTTGTCAAGTCAGAAATCTTGGACATGGTCGATCGTGTGGATTCCGAATTCACCTCACAGACTGTTAACGTCGATCGATTGTATCACAGACAGCTCATTTCCCATCTCGATAAGCTTGAGGAGCTTGAGAAGAAGTGGAACTGCAAGATTATTTTCCCAAGCACCGAGACGGCTAGCGACGACGTTACGATTTCTGGTCCTGAGTGGCAGGTTCCTCACTGCGTCGACGAGTTCCTGGGCATGGTTCCCGATCACCATGATCTCGTACTTGCCAAGACTCCTGAGCTGATAAAGTTCCTTGAGTCCAAGCAATTCGAGAGCGAGCTGGTACCTAAGCTCAAGGCCCAGTACGTGGTCGAAGTTGAAGTGAAGGAAGACGAGAACGAACTTACAGATGACGGGAAACCTACCATTACTCTCCATTGGTCTTTCACTCGCAACAATGCTGGAGGTGTCAGGGACGCCATGGACTTTCTCAATTCGAATATGGCATCTGCTGGAATCGAGACTACCTTGGTTAAAGGTGCAATCCCCCGACCGAAGTCCGATTCGTTTGAGGAGTCCCTTCAATTCTTCGATTCGAAGCTGCTTCAGCATGCGCCTGCGCCTGTGTCCACCGACTCGCCAACCAAGTCTTCCTTTGGTGATGACGTTTCTCGTGAACGTAGCACTATCTTTGACAAGCTTCGGAAGCCTGGCAGCATGTCTTCAATTTCTTCTTTCTTGGATCGCCGCAAGAACAGTTCTCAGTCACCCAGTTCCTTCTTCAAGAACGGCTCCAGCAACGTGTCCAAGACCTCCTTGGTCTCAATTGAGTCTACCAGGAGTTTCAATGCCGACCGGAATCCATGGAATGACAGTGGCGTCAACTTGCCGGACGATGATACCACTCCATGGCCTATCCGCCACTTTGGCAACGGCAGTGGTAGCAGCCACAGCAGCGGGGAGCACAAGCCTTCTCAACTTCAGCATCCAGGTGATGCAACGCCAAAGCATTTCATGCGAGCTTCGACTGATAGTGGCCGACCCTCGACTTCTCATTCAAGCCTTGAAAACTCAGGATACCCGGGTCCCATCGGCGGCCCACCGCGTTCTTAAATGATCGTTTTTATTTTCTACCAGTTTCCTAGAGTCATTGTGCAACAACTACACTGGCTGGATATATACCCTGGCGCGCAATACCCCAATACCAACTCGTGTTTTATGCTCTGCTTTTTTTTTTCCGGATTCCCAGCTTTCCTCTTTATGCTTGCGAATGAATGGGTTGCGGTGGTGCATGAATTTCAGAGAAAAGCTTGTGGCGTCAGACTTTGAAAGATACACACATAGAAGAGTGCGTGCGTTGATTGCGTTCGAGCGTCACAGGCAGAGAAAGGGATACCAATTTGCTTTGACTTTTGCGGTTGCGGGCGCGGGGAATAATGAATGATTGGTTGCGCTTCTGAATTTCCTCTCTACTCTCGTTTTCGTGGTTGTGGCTAGGGTTGTGGCGTGGAGATGGGGAAGAGGGTGGTTTGGGGGTTGTTGAACTGGAGAATCTGGCGTGGAGAATAGGTTTGGTGGATTGGGATGGAATGGACGGCCTGGACCGGATGCTAGGCTACAGCGAAGGGTTGTGTTATGATACCCATGCAAGCAACATTGAGAGCGAAATAAAAGTTTTCCTTTGAATGTCATGCTTCCTAATGCAGATGTGAGAGTGATATCGAGTCGGGTTGCCATTCTTGGCCGTTAACTCCTAAAAACCAGAGCTGGCCAAGTCGAGTGATTGTTTACGTATGCAGATGAACGACATGTTTCCCTCCCTTGTTCTCTCTCCCATATAAGGAAGTTCGTTCCCACAAGCTTGACAACCAGTCAGCATCTTATCAAGATAATTCAATTGGTGCGCTTTCAAAAGCGGCCTTCGCTACCCCATTCTTATCAACTCCGATCCTTGCAACGCCGAGAATTCCGTCATCAAAATACATACACCTCCCATCATCTATCCCGTTGCACAATTTCTCTTCTGTTAAAAGAATTTTCACTAAATCTCTGAATTCCGCTCGCCTTTTCCTCATCCATTTTTCCTCTCTTCCCCGTTCCGGGAGCTCGGCTTAACTTCCGAGGTGTCGACGAGGGTGACTTTTCGTCGTCAACCGAATCCCGTGTGCGACGCTCGGCTTAAGAATTAGGAGGGAATCTCGCGCAGGAGAGAATTTTTGACGAGAAACATGTCAGCGAGTCCCGATCCTCCCGTCCCAGGAGGTCTTGCAACACCGGGATTGCCCAGGCGCAGAAACGGCAAACAGCAAGCATGCGAGCCCTGCCGCAAAGCGAAGATTGCGTGCGATCACACGCTTCCGGTTTGTGATCGGTGTAGGCGGCGGAAGCTGGCGGACAGCGGGAAATGCGTGTATTTGGCGGCGCCGATGACGAGGGGGGTGTTGGATGGGAGGGTGGAGAAATCTTCCAGTGTTCATGGTGTTGGGGTAAATGGGGGAGGTGGCGTTGGGGTTAATGGTGGTGCTAAGCCGCTGGGTATGGAGGTCTTGGGTGGGAGGGGAGGAGATGCGGTGCTCAGCCCGCCGTATACGCATACGAGTGAGACTCAGAGTGTGAGGGAGAGTTTGAGTGGGACGAGCACGCATAGTGTTAGTCCATTTGCTACTGGTGTTTTCCGAGAGAGAGAGTTGAGTCCGAAGCCTACGCCGGAGAGTGGGCCGTTTGTTAAGAGTGGAGGGTTCTTTGGTGAGTTTTGGTTTTTTCCTCACTTACTGTATTGGGACTGAGTTTTTATTTGCCTCCTTTTTTGGCGTTAGTGTGGCAATGGTGTTTTTTGTAAGTGTAATGCAAGGCATACATAAATGGGAGGTGCGATGGTTTACCCCACTCCACTCTTAGTAGAGTATCTCAAGTTCATGAGCATCCTAAGTTTATGAGCTTTGCAAGTTGAGAATTTACATGCGATGTCTGATATCTTCTCTCCTATGACTACCATTAACTCAAGGCTAATGTGTTGTAGGCCCAACCAATTTCTCAGCCGTCTTCCTTGAGAACAGAGAGAATCTGGGAAATGACATCCAAATCTCAAACGATACCAATGACCCTTACGTCGGCTCTTACTCCGGTCTCCAGTCTCAAACATTCCTCATGCTCGCTGGCAAGGAAAAATGCGGCTCTCCACGAGTAGCACTCGGTGCTAAAGTTCTCCAAGCTCTGCCAGACCAGCAAACATGTAAATTCTTACTCGGATGGTATCTGGAGAAGAACCATGAATGCGTTTTGCCAAAAGCAACACCCATCGCCCTAGCGAACTCGTTATGGACCACCTACGGCAAGTACTTGAAGGAGCCTCGTCGTCCCGAAGACATGGACCACGTCTCTGCTATCCTCTGCAAGAATGCCGAGAGCGCAATGGAAGAATTCGAAGATTATAGCCGGTGGCTTGAAGCGTGCTCCGGTGACAATCTGCGCTGGGAGACTCTTGGAGCAGTTTTTGGATCGCTGACAACTGCGATTTTGTCATTACCTGAGAGAGATCCTTTCTTCTTGAGTCAGAGAGGGGAGAGGAGGAGTCGACGGTTCTTTAGTGTGGAGATGAAAGATTGTGTGCAGGCGTGCATCACTTTGAGTAATTACGTGGACTTTATCAATCATCCGATGGTGGCCTTGTTACTCAAGAACCTTATCTTACAAACGGTCATTAGCGGAGATGTTAGTAAGTACAAACTGGTACCTTGAAGTTGGATGTTATGGTTTTGACTTGTGGCATAGGCTTGGTTGTATGGCGACAACTTGGAGATTTGGTCAGTGCTACAACAGCCTTGGGTCTTCATCGCCAGACAAACACAGGAAAGCCGCCGACATTCCTTTCCGAGAATAGGAAGAGATTGTTCCAGTGCATTTTTAACTGCGACAAAAGCTCTTCGCTGCTCACGGGAAGGCCGCCGATGCTGAGCCACAGATTCAGTCGTTGTCCGATGCCTCTCGATGTGAGTGACGACACTCTCATGGCTGGTGGCGAGGTCCTCCAACGAGCCATCGAAGACATAGACGAGAAGGGATGGAACAAGGCGGGTATTATCAGCGAGAACACTATAACGATTGCGAGAGGATCGCTGTCGCCAATTCTCGACGAAGCGTTAGAGTTGTTCTTGGGAGATCCGGAGGAATGCACTGGCGCGAAGATCAAGTAAGTTTTCTTCCCGAATTCGTGGTTCCGGTGTGCTGACAATAAATAGATATCTGATAACTCGCCTTGAGAATACGTACAACTCGTACCCGCCGTTCCTGCATTTCCACCTGAATGATCTATCCTTGTGTAATGATAAGAAGTTCTGGAGCACGCTTTGTCTCCGTCTCATTGTGCTAGAGCATAGGCTACTTCTTGAACGCATGTTGCATAAGCAAGGTGATGGATGTGGACAATCTCTCATCGACTGCGCGAGAGAGATGCTTGAGCTTACGGTGCTCATTTGGGTGCAGAGAGATAGGTTCATCGAGCACCACCATGATTATGACTGGATGCTCATGGCGTGGGGAATCCCATCATCCGGTGTTTTGTGCGTAGAGCTACTGAAGCAGGTCAAGTCACCTCCAGGAACTAACCACACATTGAAAATTCCTCGAAGCGAGATTGTACAGAACCTGAGCCTGCTCATCGGATTCTTGGACTGGATCAAACCCTCTGCGGGTAACTACCAGCTATGTGGCCGTATGAGACAGATCATCAGGCGTATCCTAGACCAGATTCTCAATCCTACGCCACCATCCAGCGCTCCTGTTGCGAATCAGGAAGCTTCTGTCTCGGGACAGGCGTATGAGAATGGAAGCGTGAATGGGTCAGCTAACGGACAGAACGGTGCCATGGGTAACGGATATGATCCAGCGCTGTTTGAGCCTGGCGTCTTTGATGATGGGCTGGATAATCTGGAGTGGTTGAATACCGTGGATTGGAGTAGAGGTCCATGGTTTGATTTGGGGCAGGATTGGTCTGCCGCGAGGTGGGGCTGAACACATGGGGAAACGAATTCTCTTTGAGATCAGAGCAACGCAGAACCTATTACAGCTTGCAAGAGTGCTCTTCTGGCAAGCCCTGCCTGATCTTGCCACCTTTTAGGGGATGAGATATCATGGCTCCAAAAGCTTTCAGAGCTGTCCACGCTGCCCCGACTTTGAAGGCAAGTGAAAGTCCTTGTTGGGCACATCATGAATGTGAGAAGCAGACAAAGATAGCAGAACAGAGGTGATACGAGCAATGGACTAGCAGAATCAAGTAGCATGATCTCAGAAGGGGTAAGAGGTTTCAAAAAGTTGGCCCAGGAACATAGAGCTAAGAACGAGGACTTTGTGAATAACTATATACAGCGTCTACTTGATTATCCTAAACCGCCCCGGTTGTCAGATGTCACCATCTCATCTTCAGCCTCCTGCACAGGCTGCGCGCGAGGGAAGTTCGCCTCGGCCCAAGACCTTAGCTTCATACTCCCCATATCGCGTTGCTCCATCTCAAAAAGTAAGTCCCAAGCTCTTGCATCCCCTGCGGCAACACATCTCCTGACCAAGGCACTCGCTGTGCCGGGTCTCATCCACCATCCTTCTTGGCCAGGCTGGCTTTGGGTAAGGCCTAAAGTGATCATCTCTTCCAAATACCGGAACGCATCTTCGTAGTCATCTTCCCTGAGGCAAACGAGAATGAGACGATCATATGTCAACTCATCAGGTCTGACACCGAGTACTCGCATCTCGCTGGCCAAGAACATGGCAAGTTCTTTGCTCTCAATGCGAGACAGTCCTTGGAAGATGGCATTGAAGGTCTCTGTGTTCGGTCCACTTTCGCAGATAGTGTGCAGCTGCTTGTACAGGTCTACGGCTCTTTCTACTTGAGTCTGTACCACAGAAGCCTCAATCACCACGTTGCAGGCTGCGACAGGAATCTTATGGCCCTCTTCATGGAGCTCTTTCAATATCTCCCATGCTTTGAGTGGGCGGGCCGTGTCCTCACGGAGATACAGAAATAGCGGGCGGGTGGTGCTGGAGTCGGGCTCAAGGCCGGCTTTCGCCATGATAGCTAGAATTCTGAAGGCAGTTTTGAGATCTCGGGTTCCGGCATATGTTGCAACAAGGGCCTCGTAATGGAATGGCGAGAGAGCCGAGCGTCGTGTGGACAGAATCCGGATGGCCGATGTAGCGAGTCCGGAGTCCGAATATCGAGCGGCCAAGTTGAGGGTCGCAACACACATTCCATCTGAGGGAACCAGAGAGGAGGTTTGAATGCGGGTTCTCCAAATAAACTTGGTGCCATCGTACTATAATCAGTTGTCAGCAATTGAGCCGGGAATTCCTACAGAGAGCATCGTACATGAAAGGCACTGCTGAATTTGTCAAGCAGATAGTACCAAACGCTCGGCAGAATTTCTGATCTACCACTTTCGAACCTATGTTTCAGCAATTTGAATGCTTCATCGAGTTCACCAGCCTCGCACAGCTGGAAAGTGAAAATGTCGTAGAGCCACGGTTGTACCCGTATCTGGTCTGACTGCATCTGCTCCAGCTTGTCCATCGCAACTTCGAATTGGCGGTCCCGAATCAGGCCAACGACAAGGTTATGCCAGCCTTCTGGGGAGAGCCCAAACCAACGCTCTTTCATCTCTTGCATGATTTCTGCCCGGAGGAGGTAATCTGGATGGGTTGCAAGAACCTGGACAGACTCAATCAGCACTTCTGAAGCAGGTTCTGTGAACTCCCGGTATACTAACTTGCAAAACACCATGATATAACCCCGAGTCCGGACCAATCTTGTCTTCCTTCATCTCGTTCAAAAGATTCCGCACCACCTCCGCGCTCCCATGCTCCGCATCCGCATTCGCCCTGATCAAAGCATCGTAGTGAATCAAAGCTGGCTTCTCCCCTCTCACGTTGATTAGATGGTTCACCACCAGTGCGATACGATAATAAGAGCCCTCTTGTGTTCTTAGCTGCCGAAGATGGTCGTGTAGATGCGTGATTGGAATTTTATCTAAGCGTACGGCCTGGGAGACAGGCTTAAGTGCACCTCCGCCGGAGGTAGTTGCTCGTATCGGTGGAATGGTTTGGGTTTGAGTTCTGGTCGACGTGTGGAAAGGCCGAGTTCGGGGTCGTGTGCTATTGTTTCGAGGGTGAGCTAGAATCTTTCGTGGTAGATTAGTCCTTGTAGGGTGTGCGAAGGCGATTGCCTCGATCGAGGGACAAAGGCAGCGCCATAGTCCGTCAATTGGGATTTGAGCGACGCGCATTAGGATGCTTGATGTTTTCGCGAGGTGGAGCTTGGATTTTTGAGCTTCAACGACAGCCTTGCAGCCTATCACGTGTGGGGGAAAGTTTTTGCGCTTATCAGGTAGGATCAATTTCTACCTAGTTAAAAGCCGCTCTCAAGATTGGAGCCGGGAAAATGGGTATATCTCTTCGCTATTATTCCCTTTTCGCCTCTAAGAACATACTGTGCTTGATATTGCTGGAGGCATTACTTCCTTGAACGCCAGCCCTGCTTCATCAAGTCAAGCCTTCTCGTAGTCTTACAATCGTGTGATTTGGTATGAGATCCCGACCAGTATCGCTATGCATCATGACCCATTGCGCCGCCCAAATGAACTGAAGTCGCATATGCTCTGAGCTCTCAACCACGTCCACCACGACCTCTGCCTCTACCTCCTCTGCCACCACGCCCTCTATCTCCACCTCGTCCAGAATGATCGCCTCGTTGCGTGCCGCCGCGACCTCTGAACCCGCTACTACCTTGTTCGCGCTGTTGTTGCTCCTTCACCTTCTCGATGATCTCGTCGGGGACTCGCAAGAACTTGATCTGCCAATATTATTAGCCTCAGCTTGCAATACCAGTAAGAAGAGCCGTACATTGTTGCCCTTAACGTAGACCTCTGGAAGTCTGAAAAACTTGTCGCCATCCTATGGTAACCACGTTGTTAGCCAGTGTTTCCTTCTAGCTTGCGGAAGCCAAGAGGTCGAAGGAGAGCGCAGAAAACGTACAGGGTTTGTCTGGACGACCTCCTTCAGCGTCAAGTTCATCCAAGTATCACAGCTCTCCAGATGTCCGTTGAGAGTCTCGCCGTTCTTCAACTCGACCTGCATAGGGTGGCCTTTCGCCGCAGTGAGGAGTCCGAGTGGAAGCATGTCGTTGGAGTGTTTGGAGATAGTCTTGAAGTGGTCGATGTAGTGCTCGTAATACTTGGCCTTCAAGTTGGGGTATTGCTGGTAGAGATCGCGAATTTCCCAAAGCTGAACGCGAAGCTCTAGGATGGCGTTGGAGCCGGTGCGTGGGGGTGGGGTGGCCCTATCATCTTGAATGCCTCGCTCGATTAGCCGAGCCAACGGCTCTGGCTCCGGCGAGGGAGCGGGGGAGCGCACGAAAGCCTGCATTGATAATGTGTAGTTTGCTATCAAAGAACTTTCATCAACTTTGAATTTACTGTTATAAAACGCACTTAGCCAGATTCTACGGTTCTAAGTTAGGCTGCGGTTAAGTCAAACTACTCGTGGGCTTTTCTAATGCTCGTTGGCTTGTGTGAAACAGCCAACGAGTGGTAGAGTCTGGATGGACAAAAGATTCACCGAGGGAAAGCTTAGCTTTGTCAGTCTATAATACCTCAAGGCCATCGCTGAACGCACCATAGCGTAGGTCTTGGATGGGGCATTTGGTGTTGTTCACAGAGGCTAGATGCCAAAATATGTGCCTTGCGAGGGCCGAGCAACAGACCACCAGTCCTCTCGGCTGCCACCCGATATCGAATTCAAAATATCCTAAGTTTCAAAATATTTTTGAACTGGGTATGAAAATCTTCAATGAGCTTGCTTGTCCTGGGTAGTACAGAGGTTTTGGTGTTTGTGTTCCCAACTCTAAGTCTTATGTCTTCGTTTCTCGCTACGCTAAGTCAATATAAAGACTCAAGACCCTTGGTGCCAAAATATCTTTGGCTCCTAGATATTTTTGAAAGCTTGATGATGATAATAGGCTCTTGAACTGGTTTGCACATCAAGTGCAGTAGATCTTCTCTTCTCCCCTTTATGTCTCGCATCTTTATCACCCTGTTCACTTCATCTAAATGGTAATCTTACTTCATTTTAAGCTTCTTCTGTCAGGTGCTAGATATCAACTGAAAAGTTCTCTGGATTTATAGTATTTTTAATTATAAGTATTGCCATTATTACCTTATTGTTTAAATTCTTTTCAGATTTTTATTCCTCCATGTATCATATGTCATCGAGTCTCTGACAGTCGTCATTGACTTTTCTGCCGAAAGATCTGGAGAAGGAGAAGGAACATTGTGTCAGGCATTGTGATCTGGGAAGTGGATCTCAAAAGATTGGATTTAGAAGCTAGTGTTGAGCAGCGGAAATGTTAGTAAAGAAATGGACTGCTGGACGAAGCAACTGAGCTGGGGTGAGATCGATGACTAGTGTAGGGAACTAGCAGCCACCACCTCTGCTTATAACGCAACATTGGGTAATATATCTGCCGGTGATAGCATAGCACTAATGTTCAGTATCCGGTATGGCTTTATTTTTGTGAAGTATGTGACAGGTTTTTCGTTCATATTATACATATATTGAAATTCAGTTTCTTTCGTATTCCCTTTCTCCTTTCAGCAGCACTTCAGGCGTGATGGCAGAAATTAGTTGGAACGAGTGCCAGTATAATGTGGTCTGAAATGGCAGTGGCAGAAAGGAGGAGAAGAAGAAGAAGAAGAAGAAGGTGCCATATAAATGAAGCGAATTGAAGCAAGCCGCTACTTTCAGATATTGGTGGGAGATCACCATCCAGCATCACATATATAGATAGCCTTCAGCCACTCTTGTGTAACCAGCAGCTAATTCGCAGCCTCTTTCAAATCATCCAGTAATCAGCTAGAAATGATTCAGAGTTCGCGGGGGGAGAATCGGCAACTGCCATCAGAAAAGCCACTCACAAATCTCCTCTGCAGAACGAGTTGCTAGTCAATTGCTGTTTGCAGCTGGCATATCCTCACTCAGGTTCTACAACATCCAGTCCAATATCGCCTTGTTAGCCATCTCATTGGGCTTGAGATGATGGGCTCTGCGATACGTATCCGTCTGGTTTATGAGTGTCTGAATAAGCAGAAAGTAGAGAAGACGCAGTCAGGACGAGAGAAGGGAGAGCATGGCAATATAAAGGGTTTTAGCAGTAGAGCCGGCTTCCAGCTTTAGGAGATTGCCTCAAGGCAAAAGAAGTAAACTATCAGCTATCTTCTAGCGCAAGCAAATGACAGGCAATCGCACACTCGGCATCGATCACTTCAAGCTTTTGAAAGGAGTTCGATAGATCACTATCCTGGACGGCAGACTCCCTGGGCCTTGCAGGCCACCCCCTGTTTGGCGGGGAAATTGCAGCTTGGCCAACCAGCATGATCAGAAAGAAGATCCCGAAGATTCAGAATCCCGATGTCGTTCAAAGACAAGATGAACCTATTCATGGAATAAGATTTGTCGTGACGATGGTCTTGATAGTGGCGTCGTGACTCGTCAGTCAATTGCTTAATCAGCCTGCCCCGTCCTCGTCCTCATCCTCGTCGGCAGACTCGAAACTCGAAATTTTTGCGCACATCGCTCCACGCTTCAACTCAACACCACGCGTGTGATGAACGTGCGGGCGACATCAAGCTTTTCAATAGTGATAGACCCAAAGTGGATAATTCCTTCTCATGTCTACTCCGTACTCCGTACTCATGGCTTGTCACCCTCATATGTCACCCTCATACCAGTACTGTATGGCACTTGCCTCGTACCACTGCCCGACGTCAGGTCAAACCTCTCTGAGGGAGCAATCACCGGATATCTGGCGGGCGGATATAGATTCATGCACTGCCATTCGCTGCATCGTCGCGGGTAGAACCGTGCTCAGTGTTCGCTTCTCTGCTCTACAGGGCTGATGCGCCGAGTCGTCGTCAGCACCCGTTTGCTTGTGGTTAGCCCGGTGTCCCCACACGACGACGAGGCCCAGAGCTTGCGCAGCCACAGCGAAAATACATGGGAAGGGGGAAATAGGAAGTGGGCAGGCAGTCTCCCTCTTTATCACCAGGCATCCCTCAAGTCTCTTTCCTCGTCGTCGCTGTTCGTGGGTAAAAATTTTATCAGGCAAACCCATCGTTGCCTTCAATAATCATTGTTTTTGGTTGACCGAAACCCTTTCTCATTTTTCTATTACTGATATTATCATTTATTGGTGGCTCCGCGCTTTTCATTCGCCATGCGCGGCCTTCTCAGCGCGGCTCTTTTGCTTGCGCCGGCGCTCGCATCAGCAGTCTTCGTTCCTGAGCTCGATATCGACTCGGAATGGAAAGACAAACTCAAAGTTGTTCCTGATGGTAAGTGGCATATATGCTTTCTTGAAATTCAGGCTAATATTATGTTCTCAAGATCTCTTGATCGCCCACATCGAAGTCGAAGTCCCCAACGATTCGAGGTCACCTGACGAGGATATTCGCACGCTTGGATTCAACCTCGAAGTTCTCGGCTCAGAGTCTGCTTGTGGTATTGCAAACGTCAAGGTCGATGGCCAGGTTCTTCCTCAGACCCTCGATGGCGATGTTTCTACCGGAAAGGGCTCTATCATGACCGAGCGCAAGAGCAGCATTGTTGCATCATGGTCTTTTCACTGCATCAAGGTCAACGGCCTCCCGGATTCTCAATTCATGAAGTTTGTCGTTGATTTCATTGATGGACAGTCCGTTGAAAATGTTGGATTCTCAGCCTTGCTAAAGCAATCTGGTTCCCTGGAGATCAAGAATATCGAGACGGACTTGACGATTCCGGATCACATCGCCGCCAACCCCAGCCCTGTAGGCCTCCGACCCGTCGGTGAGGAGTTCGACTTCCCTCAGTACAGCGTTGAGGATGATATCGCCGAGCTTGAGTGGATGCGAGCTCAAATGATGGAACTCGAGTGGCTCATCTCCGAGAAGGAGCAAGCCATCGCCGAACATGCTTCCTCCCACCACAAGGAGCATATCAAGGACTGCGACAGCATCAAGTGTGTTGTGGAAGCTGTTGCCGACCACGCTCGTGAAGCTGCTCACCACCTGTACGAGAAGCTCCGAGGCGATGGCGAGATGTGGGATGAGGAGTTTGACGAATCGAAGCCACCCCATGGGGGACCACACAAGAAGTTCCCATTCCCAAAGATGCCTCATGGTCCTAAGGGAGACAAGAACTGCACAGGCCCGCCAAAGCATGGCAAGGGAAACCACACTCACCCTCACCCGCCTCCATTCGGAAAGAGGCCTCACCACAAGCCTCTGCCAATCTGCAGATACCCTCCTCCACCTCATCATGGCGGTCCACACGGCGGCCCTCCTGGGCCTCCACCTCATGGAAAGCCTCACGGAATGCCACCAGGTCCTCCTCCACATGGAAAGCCTCCAGGAGGCCATGGATTCCCAGGCGAGGATAGACCTGAATTCCCAGAAGACAGACCTCACAGACATGAAGGCCCTCCCGACAACATGCCACCACCACCTCCAGATTTCGATGGGCCCCCTCCCCCACCTCATCGACCTCACGGCCCTCCTCACAGAGGCGGTGATCACCCACCGCCTCCACCACCTGAGGAATTCGAGCAAGAACCAGAGCAGATGGAGGGACCACCAGGTGAAGACAGACCCCATGGACCTCCCGATTTTGACGCACCTCCTCATCACCACGAGGGACATCCCCATCACGATGGGCCCCATGATGGACCAGGCCACGATGGCCCACCACCACCGCCACCCTTCGACCACCCAGGCGGCGACCACGGCCACGGCGGACCCCATAACGGCTTTGGAAAAGCGCTCCAAATCATCAAATTCACCAGCATTGGTTTTCTCTGCGCCTTCCTTCTCGTCGCTCTCCACCGGCGTACCTGCACTTCTAAACGACGCGCTGACCGTCTCGCACGCCGTGAACGTCGTCGCGCGCTCCGGAGGGCCGTGCATAAGAGTGCTATTAATCGATTACTCGCTCGTTTGTCGGGACAGGATGGAGAGGATGATGGGTATGGGAGTGATTATGAGGAAAAGCGGGAGCGGCTTTTGAGTGATGCTGAAGACGGAGTCTCGACTACTATGACGGAGGATATTTTGCAGCTGCGCAACGCAGCTGAGGTTGTCGGGGAGATTGTGGAAGCTGAGTCGGCTTCACACACTCAAAATCAAGCCCAAACTCCAGCTTCTTCACCAATCGATATCGTTTCTTCGTCAACGAGTCTTGAGGCCACACCCCTAATGCGCGATTTCGACGTTTCATCTCAAGTCGGCGAGGGTGAAGAACTCCCAGCGTATGAAGATAATGATGGTAGTGAGATGGGTAGTGTGGTGGCGGATGGGTTCCGGTATACGCCGGGGAGTAGCGAGTACAGTCCTGCGCATTCACGAGATGGGAGCGTGAGCGATATTTTGGGACCTGACACGAAGAATTAGATCTTGTGCATTTTCCTTAGCATATATTATGGCATAGTGTTTCCTTGAGTCATTGCGTTGATTTTGGCTTTTTTGATCATGATATTTGGATGGCATGACATGAATGCCTGGCGAGAAGCCTAATTGAGATACCTCATTGTCTGTGCCGAAGCGGCAGAATTTCTTTGTTTCTTATATATGATTGAGGGTGAATGATAGAGAATTGAGCTGTGTCTTGGGTGGCCTTTTCTTATATTAGTATGTGTGAGGGGTGAGGATGATCAATGAATGACGTTGATGTTGAAGATCTACAATGTCATCTCGATCATGATAATGCAGTGAAGTGATGAATGGTTGTGGTTCGTGAACGAGTGAATATACGTCCACGTTGATTTTCTAATGTCGGTTCTTGCATATGATGCCTGCCTACCAAACGCTGTCACACCTGCCAAGCAACTCGAACCTTGCGAAGGACCCTGATCATGCTCTGGACCTGTGCCGGAGGTCTAAATCAAGACTTTGGTGTCAAGTTCTGTGATCGATTTGCCTTTCATTTAGTTTTTGCTCCTCGCTCTCGGACGGTGGCTCGTTCTGCATCTCGACTTCCACGCTGTTGTCATTTTCTATACTCCTGTCATTTTACACTCTGTCGCCGCTTTCCACCTGCCGCCGTCTTTATTTCCACCATCGATTTTCAGAGTAGGATGTTGTGGACCAGAAAGGACATCAGCTCTTGGGTTTTAACTCCGGTCCAGAAAGGAGTATTCAAAAGCCGATTGAAAGTTTCAACCGCAACACTAGAGGTCTCCATAGCTCGAGCACCCGCTCCATGTTCCGAACACCATCAACGAACTCCGCGCTTGTGGCGTGAGAATGGTGGCTTTAGGTTTAAATACCAATACCCAATTCCCTTACTCGTTAGGTTTACTTTCAAGATGCTAGTTTTAAAAGTGAATATAGAAAAAATGATGCCTTTAAGCATGGTCCTTTTTTGATTGTCGTGTATATGATGTCTTCAACCATAGTGAGTTATTTTCGAAGCTAATCAATATTACCCCGATTCCAAGCCCGAACGTGTACTTGAATACCATACTACCTTGGCGTCTTCAACATGCTTACCACATGTCTCTTCTCGATGTCAAGGCCTGATATTCTCTTCTCGTTATGTTCACTGGAGCTGCGGCCAGGGAACCCATCTAGCCGGATGTTGGTTCGTGGATGCCTGGTTGGGTGGGACGGGATGGAGGTTGTGGTGTGAGAGATAACTTTGTGCTGGTGGTACGGAAATCGACAGTAAGATAGAAATTGACGACTGTCTGGGAAGTGACGGTAGTTCTGTAACCGACAACAGGTGGTAGGGTATTGCGGTTGATGGGGAATGTGAAGAGGTAACGAGGGAACCTGAAGCTTCGGTCTGCGTTGAATCAGCACGAAGAGTATCGTGGGCTACCAAGGTAGGGTGCTGTTGCACACCATAACGGTCTGAAGGGTCACAATGAGCTTGGTGTCCTGAAGTTCTTGAATTTGGGAGTGAGGCTGGGTTTATATAACTTAGCTGGCTGTGGTGAAAAGCGAGTCAAAGTTGGACGGCTGTAAATCAGATGAAGATATCAGTGGCCGCTGGTAGGCCAAGATACAGTAGCTTGCAAAGACAGATGTCAAGTTAAGTGATGCGAAAATTTTGACTCCCTAGAAGTAAGTAGCAGACAATGCTCTTCATTTTTCTTTCCGAGAACCAGCAAGGTCTCAATGCTAGGCATACTGTAGTATATTTAGCTAATCCCATCCTCTGAGAAAGGCAAAACCAACGCCTTATCCTCCTCTCTCCACACCCCATCAGAAGTAGGTCCCAAATCCTCTACACCGAAAACATTCAAACTCTCCGATCACCATCATCTCCGAACTGCCAAGTCGGAGCATCACTCCCATTCCGCCGACCCCCCTGTCGTACCCAATCTCCAACCCTTCCACCTCAACCACCGACCTCACAACACTCACTTCTTCGCCATACCTCTCGCACCACCACCTCTCATACCATTTCTCTTCCCACAAGTACGGAAATCTCTCTTCATCATCGCTTTTGCAGCTGGGCTGACTTATTCCGGGCTACTGCTGTGCTTCAATGCTAGGAATTCGGGAGTGAAGCGAGATTTCAAGGGGGTAAGGACATCGGTGGGTATGGAGAGTTCTTGAAAAGGAGGAGACCGTAAGCAAGGAGCAAGGCCTTGCTATGTTAGGACCCGCTACGGACTTCCTGCCCACCTATTTTCTTTTTATCTTGGCGTGGACGCCTTCATTCTTTCCCAAGCCTCCGAGTGTTACGAGATATGTCTGGAAGAGGAAACATGTCGCTTTCTCAAGGTCAACCTTGATTTCTCGATTCTGGGGGCCATATCGCAGATCTACTAGCGCATTTGCGACGGCTCCCTCTATGTCTTTGAGAGCTGCAGCAGTCTCGATCTCTTTGAGAGGGGTAGGGAAGTAGACTTGGCTGTAGTCTGAGCTGAAGATGACGTTGCGGCTGACATCTGCAAAGTTTGGAGATAAGCCAAGCTCTGCAGCTTGCTCATATAAGGGGTTGAATATGCGACGAGTCTCATCAAGAGGATAATAAGTATCAGAAGCCATGGTCACTCGATGGTGTAGAGGTAATGGTAAAAGGTTTGAAATGCAGCAGTGTTGAAATTCATGAGAGCTTTGATCGAGTAAACTATTGCTAAATTCACTCAAGTACTCACTGGAAGGAAAGGAAAGAGGCAAATATTGGACTTGATGCCCAACTGAGATTTATACACAGTTTGGGAGAACATGCACCTGGAAACAAGATTCATAAGATGCAAACGGGCTTGAAACGGGAAGTAATAAGCTTTTTGCGTGCCACAACGGATAAGACACCATGTAGTATACGCAGAATTGGATATTTTGCGGTACCTGAGTCCCAGCAGGTGACTTCCATCCTGGACTGAAAATGGAAAAGTGGTGAGAAAGAAGAAATGCCAAGCCTGAACGATCAATCGCTGTTGGCAAGGTATCCCACTTGCCCAATCAGGTTTGGCGCTAACCGAAATCCCGTTTCAAAGCCCCTCCCCACCAAAAGCCCCCCCATTAAAAATA